>PVIH01010657.1:0-73744 GCA_004025045.1 Sigmodon hispidus
ACACACACACACACACACACACACACACACACACACACACACACACACACACACACGGGAGGGCAACTGTTTCACAATCTAAAACAAACTTGAAGGTGGATGCTTGCTTCCTCCATTTCCTTCAGCCAGCCACCCATTTGCTCCTGCCCGAGCACCCTGCATTTGTAGATTTATAGTTTCTTGTATATCCTATAGAATTTATGCCAAACCCAATTTTTACATGAAAGATAACACAGCAAGTGCGCTGTTCTCCTTGCCCTTTTTTCAGTTGGTAAATGTATCACAAACCTTCCCACTGTAGTACAAAAAGAGCCTTTCACTTTGTAGCTGAGGCTGGCCTGGAATTCAGAAATCTGTCTGCCTCTGCCTCCGTAGTTCTAGGATTAAAGCTGCGGGTCAGTACACCTGCCCTCTGTTCTTATCTACAGCTTCATTGGATTCCATTGTAGAAGGCCTCATTTTGTAGTGAGACTATTCCATTTCACTGTTTCCTGAAATGAACTGTAGGGTTTGTTTCCTTTTACTTTGTTTTCTTGATAGCTGAGATCTGAGCAAGCATCAAGTTCTATCAAGTCCTACGCTGAGGTATCTAGTTAGTCTCTGAAACCTATTCTGTCTCAGATGTAATGTATCTGGGGCATCCATAAAGCATCTAAGAAAAATTAGAAGAGGATCTAGAGAGATGGCCCAGAGCCAGAAGTGAGCACTGCTCTTTAAAGGACCTGAGTATATTTCCCAGCACACCGTGGGTGGCTCCAGTCCAGGGGACCCAATGTCTCCTCGTGTTCTGTCTTTATGGGCACTGCACACATCACCCCCCACCTCACACACACACACACACACACACACATTAACATAAAATTTACACACACACAAATTAGGGGGCAAGGAATTAATGAGAAAAAAGGCAGAGAAATATAGGTAAGCAGTTCAATGTGTAGGCTCAAGGGCAATCCTAGCACACAGTGATGGTGTTGAGGCCTGGGGCTGGACAGAGGGCTCAGAGCTTAGAGAACATTGCCTACCCTTCCACAGGGCTGGAGTTTGAGCCCCAGCCCCCACAAGAGGACTCAACTGCTGTAACTCCAGTTTCATGGGAATCTGATATTCTCTTCTGGCGTCTGTAGACACTACAGATAGTACATGTTGCCACAAATCACTCGTACTCATAAAAATAAAAATAAAAAGTTCAAGGGCATCCTAGCCTACATGAAACCCTGTCTCAAGGAAAAACAAACAAACCAAAAACAAAAATGATGGTGTTGCAAGCCTTTAATCCCAGCACTGGGGAGGCAGAAGCCGGTAGATCTCTGTGAGTTCAATGCCAACCTGGTCTACAGAGCAAGTTCCAAGACAACCAGGACTACATGGAGAAACTATCTGGAAAAAGTAAAAAAAGAAAGAAAAATAGAACAACAGGAACACACATGCACAGAGACAGACGGGAGTGTGTGTGTGTGTGTGTGTGTGTGTGTACATGAGGTTTTCACACCATAGCCCAGGCTTGCTTTGAATTTCCACTTTCCTGCCTTAGCCAGACAAGTACTAGAAATATAAGTGGTCCTCCGAACACTGGTGATGCTGGGAATGTGGGAGGTGCTCCACACTCTAGATGTTGCTTTTCTGAGCATCTGTACTAGGGAAATATTACATCCTAGCCGTGCGCCAACAATAGCAAAGTGGATAATACATGTGGGGGTTTGAATAGTATTGTACCCTTAAGGCTCATACATTTTGATACTTGGTCCCAGTTGGTGATGCTGTTTGGGGGAGGATTAGGAGGTATAGCCTTGCTCGAAGAAATATTGGGGTCCTCTTAGAGCTTAAAGCCTTGTCCCAGTTTGAGCTGTTCTGTGCCTCATGTGGCAGTTGAGCATGTGAGCTCTCAGCTTCCTGCTCCAACCTCCCAGCCCGCCATTTGCTGCATGTCTCCTGGCCACAATGGGCGCTCTGAAACCTAAACACAAATAATCTCTGTCTTCCACAGTTGCTTTTAGTTATAGTTATAGTTAGTTAGTTTTAGTTATAGTCAGTTAATCATCACAGCAACAGAAAAGTCACCAAAACAAGAGTTCTCAAATGTTTGGTCTCAGAGCTCAGCCATTCATATGTTTTTAGTATACTTCAGGGTTTTATTGTGTATAGATGGTGTCTAGTAACATTTCTGTTTGGGGGCTGGAGAGATGAGGGCTGAGCAGTTAAGAGCGCTTGCTACTCTTTGCAAAGGACCTGGATTCAGTTCCCAGAACCCAATGGTAGCTCACATCCATCTGCAACTCCAGTTCCAGGGGATCTAATGTCCTCTCCTGGCCTCCACATGCACCAGGCAAGCAGGTGTTACCAAAACAGCCACACAAACAAAATATCTATACACATAAAATAATAAAATAAATGTTTTCTCTATAGTAGAGATTTACACTGGGCTAGAGTGTAGTCCAAGGGCAGAAGAATGGTTCTAATGATGCCCTAGGCTCTATTTCCAGCATCGCAAAATAAATAAGAGAATGCTGATGGAGGGAAGATGGAGAGAGAAAAGGGGGGAGGGAGGGACAGAGGAGGGAGGGACAGAGGAGGGATGAGGGGACCGATGGGAGGGGGAGGGAGGGAGGGATCTGGGTTTCCTCTCCCATGCCATTATATGGCGTACTTATGAGTTGAGAGTTAATACAATCAATAACGGAGCTTTAATTAAACAATTTAGTAAAGAATTACTTTCTTCTCTGTGGCTTTGCTGTCCATCACTGTCATTTAACTGTCATCCAAAGCATGGACACTAATCACAGCAGACAGATGAGCAGTGAACCGCAGTGCACAGCAAGTTCCTCATGGACATAGGAAAATCAGCTTTATTCTGTGGGAATGGACAAGGAATCCGGAGCTTGTACCTGCTAGCCAAGCACTCTGCTCCTGAGCCTTAACCCTAGATGTACATTTTAACACCTAAACACTTTACATTGAAAAAGAGCTGCAGCTCTGCATGGAAGTTGGGGTCTGCTGGCCAGGCTGCCCACCATGGGATCTCTCAAAAGGGGACGGGGATAAACAGCAGAGCCCAGGCAGCAGGGCAGGCATCGGTTGTGAGGCAGCTGAGGAGGGGTGTATGGAATGGGACGGACTGCGGTGCACAGGCTAGTAGAGTGCCCATGTGTTGCTGGGAAAGGGGATATTGTACGAATTCTATTTGTTATTATAATAAAAACCCGGAGTCAGGTATTGGGGAAAAGCTGAAATATCAGAGAGAGAAATAAACAAACCATAGTCAATTCTCATCCAGCCAGTTCTTCAGCCTGTCTTCCAACCCCCTCTTTCCTCATTGAGAAGTGGCAGGGAATGCTAAATTCCTCTCTCTCTCTCTCTCTCTCTCTCTCTCTCTCTCTCTCTCTCTCTCTCTCTCTCTCTCTCTCTCTCTCTCCAGCTATCTTACTTCCTGGTTCAACATTCCTAGCGCTAGGATTAAAGGTGTGGGTCACCACTCCCTGACCTCTGTGGCTTGGCTCTGTTCTCTAATTTTACAGACTATTTTTTTACTAAATACACATCACTAAAGATGGAATTTGTGTGCTGTTGTGAGACTCAGGAGGGTTGGATGGCGTTTCTGTGTTCCAAGAGCATTTGTGTGAGCTTCTCCGGGCTGAATTTCAGCCGAAGCAAAGGCAGCCTGCATAGTGCTCAGTGGTAACACCAACTGAACTGAAACAAGAGACTTGACACACCAACAGGGGATCGGAGGCTGTAACACCAAGAGTGATGTCAGAACTGTGTTGGGATGACATGTACAAATTTGATGCATGTGCCCATATCAATGTAACAGACATTTTAAATGTTCTACTGGGCTGGAGAGATGACTCGGCGGTTAAGAGCACGGGCTGCTTTTTCAGAGGTCCTGAGTTCAATTCCCAGCAATCACATGGTGGCTCACAATCATCTGTAATGAGATATGGCGCCCTCTTCTGTCCTGCAGGAATGCATGCAGACAGAATACTGTATACATAATAAATAAATAAAATCTTTAATAAATAAATAAATGAAATGAAATGTTCTGCTTTCTACAGACAGTTGTTATAGCTCCTGCTTGTCCGGGTCAGCACACAGGAAACTAGACAGAAGGACCACAGCAAGGTGGAAAGCAGTGCGTACTACACAGAAGCCTGTGTTTCCAAACAAACAAGCAAGCTAAGTAGAAAAGCAGAGGCCTGCAGTTCCAGCACTCTAGAGATGTATGGGTCACATACAAAGACTTCATCTCAAAAATAAATAAACAGGACTGACAAGGTGCCCCACTGTGTCAAGGTACCTCCAACCGCACATGGTGGCCTAAGTCCCATCACTGCGGAGCTACATGGTGGCAGTTGCCTTATGAGCTATACACTCACAGGCATGCACACACACCCCATTAAAATGTAATCAATAAATAAGCAAAGAGCTAAAGATATGGCTTAGTTGGTAGTGTGCTTACACAGCATGCAGGATTTCCCGAGTTCCACTCTAGCACTGAATATACTTAGTAAAGCATGCCCATAATTCCAACAGTGGGAGGAAAAGGGGAGTCAGGAAGGTCAGAAGTTCAAGGTCATCCTCAACTACATAGAGTTAGAGGCCAGCCTGGGCTAAGGGAGACAGAAAGAACAAAAGGAAAAAAGGAAGGAAGAAAGAATTTTCTTTTTCTTTCTGTTAATTTGTGCTTGCTAAATATCCCTCAAGAGGGGGCTGAAGAGATGGCTCAGCGGTTAAGAGCACCATCTGCTCTTCCAGAGGACCCAGGTTCGATTCCCAGCACCCACATGGCAGCTAACAACTGTCTGTAGTTCCAGTTCCAGGCAAACACCAAGGCAAATAAATAAATAAATAAAGTTTAAAAAAAAATCCCTCAAGAAATATGTATCAATTTATAACTAGAAATAAGAAGAATGTTTATAAAATTAAAGGCACAGAGCTGGGGCTGGGGCTCTGAAGGAAGGGCATGGATACAGTACACAGGGTCCTAGGTTTTAATCTCAGGCTCTACCATTTTGAAATAAGTTTTGAGGTTAAAATAAATTAGCTCCTCCCCTCCCCCCCAAAAAATGTGAGTTTGCTAAATAAACAACTGCAAAACTTGTATTCTCTTTCTGAGCTAAACTATTCTCCTTTAGCTGGTCTCCTGGGTGACAGTGGACCTCTGCCTCACCTTCTCCATGTAAGGGTGGAGATCAGGTTAAGTCTCCAGCCATCTCCTCAGACACCTTAGCCCACCTTCTGGTGTCACACTGGAGGAATCTGAGGCCTGGGCAGCTGCAGTGACTGGCCCAGGGTCACGTAGCACCAGTCAGAAAGCTGGTACAAAATCACATCTCCTGGCCTACACCTTAATTATCCTTTTCACTGTTCATTGATTCTTTTTTCCCCCCCAACAGTCACAAAAGTGCTATGGGATTGAGCTTGGTCCACACAATAGCAAATCAACAAACCATTTCAGACCAAAGAAGTCTAACAAAACAGAACTGTCAGCTCTGTTGAAAACAAAATCATGCCAGCTCCTTCCTCATCACAGTGTAGAGAGAACCTACAATTATGAGTTGTTCCCTCACAAGGGCGGTTTCTCATCAGGTTCTCAGTGTCTGTGTGAAAGCCCCAAACGTGGAGGTGTGGAAGCAGAGGAAGGAAATAGGAATTTTAAAAGGCATATTAATACAGAACTAAACTTGTAGATATCCCTAAGGATGCCGACTCGTGGTGTGAGCGGAAAGCATGAGTTCTGATTGATATGAGCACCCTAATAGTCTCCAGCAATGGTTAATCAATATGAAATCAAAATAATTTGAGTCTTTTTGTTGTTGTTGTTTTGTTTTTTGAGGTAGGGCTTCCTGTAGCCCAGGCTAGCTTAGGGTGGCCTTGGACTTCTGAGCTTCCTGCCTCCACTTTCCTAGTAGTGTGGTAACAGACCCCGTGACACCACACTCAGTTAATGAAATGCTGGAAAGTGACTCAAGGTCATTCTACCAACCAAGCCACACCCCGGCCTCTTCACTTTCTTACAACAGACCGTGTTGAATTCCAATTCACTGACCCCAAACTGAGTTTGTGTAAGAACTTTGAAGATCTATTATCAACTACAATTTTCATTTGCTTTTTGAATACACCTGTCTCTGTGTGCTGCAGCTTATTGAGAGGAAGCCTCAATGAGAGGGAGAAAGAAAATATATTTTTTTGTCAATGAGCAAAGGCAAAAAGCCTTAAAGGGCTCCCTTGCTGCTACTCTGGGATCTGATGTGTGTGTGTGTGTATGTGTGTGTGAGAGAGAGAGAGAGAGAGAGACAGAGACAGAGACAGAGAGAGACAGAGAGAGAGAGAGCACCAAGACCTTATACTTCTTAGGCTTCAGTACTAGAGCTCTGATCTGTTTTTACTGGGCCAGAGCAGTATCTTACCCACAGGAGGTAACTCAGCTGGCCAGAACATCACATCATTATCCAGATGGGATAACCAAGATACTCATCTCCTTCTAGGAAGGAAGGAAGAGAGAAAGAAAGAAAGAAAGAAAGAAAGAAAGAAAGAAAGAAAGAAAGAAAGAAGGAAGGAAAGGAAAGGAAGGACGGAAGGAGGAGAATTGTTAAAAAAAAAAAAAAAAATCCAGAACTCCAGGGGTGTTTGCTGGCATGTATCCATTTGCATAATGGTCACACAGACTTCAGGACAGCTAAGGCCAAAGAATCAGGCCCTCAGCCATCCAGGGGCAAGGAGTTCACAAAGGATTATGCTTCTCACTTAAGTAATATTAATTGACGAGTTGATTTCTGCTTGTAGTACTTTCTAATTAGAAGGGAGAGGCTAAAAATACCTTATTCTAGAAAAATAGGAACCACTAATCACAAAAAAGAAGACTAGGGCTGGAGAGATGGCTCAGCGGTTAAGAACACTGACTGTTCTTCCAGAGGACCCGGGTTCAATTCCCAGTATCCACATGGCAGCTAACAACTGTCTGTAATTCCAGGAGCTGATACCCTTACACAGTTATACATGCAGGCAAAACACCAGTTCACGTAAAATAAATATTTTTTTAAAAAAAAGAAAGAAGACTGAATCCACAGAGAGTCTCAATATAACTTGGATATATGCTGTGGGATTACGCTATTGTACATTGTAAATATTTGTCTCTCCTACTGGTTTAATAAAATGCTGATTGGCCAGAAGGCAGACAGGAAGTGTGGGTAAGGCTACCAGACTAAGAAAACTCTGGGAAGAGGAAGACTAGAGCAGAGATGCCAGGAAGACTCAGAGGAAGAAGGATAAGAATGCTGCTCTGAGAAAAAGTACTGAGCCATGTAGCTAATCATGGGTTAGTTTAAGAGTAAGACTTAGCAAGTCATATGCCTGAAACATAGGCCAAACAGCTTGTAATTATCATAAGACTGTGTGATTACTTGGGACTGTGGGTCCAGACCTCAGAGCTAGGCCTGGCCAGAATCTTTTAACGACATGTATGAATATACCCCAAATCTTCTCTTCTATATAAATGAGACTGTGCTATGTGCAATCCCATGCCGTGCTTTTTCACTTGACATCATACAGTTGTAATTTCCCTTTGACTTTATTGATTCTTTCAAAACATGGTTTTGAAGAGTCATTGTCATTTGGTTGTATAGTTTATATACTCTGAAGGAATAAATTCTCAAAATTTCTCAGTTTTCAGGATTGGGTGTTCAGATTGGCTTCACACTTTTGCTGTTACAAAGAAAGACCTGAGAAGCACATCTGTGAACAAGAAATCTGTATTTCTATTTGAGGTGGTTAGTCTGAATTATCAACTTGACAGAATCTAGAATTACCTGGGAGAGGGGCCCCTGGGCATGCCCGTGGGGGATTGTCATCTTAACTGTGGGTGAGACCCAGGCTATGTGAGAGGGACACTGATCTAAAGAGCATGGGTTCTTTCCTGGGCTTCTTAACTGTGGGTGCGATGTGGCCAGACACTTGCTGCCTAGACCGCCTTGCCACGATGGACCGGAACCTGGAACTGTGTATTAAAAACCCTTCCTTTTCAAAATTGCTTCTGTTGGGAGGTTTGTTACAGCAGCTGGAAGAGAAATCAAGAAGCAGATGTTCAACAGCATTGTTACGTGCTGCAGGCTTACTTTGTGACACTCCTATATGCATTCATTGTGTGTGTGTCCATGTACCCACTCGCCATGGCATACGTGTAAATGAGAAGTCAGCTTGGCTCCCCACTTCTACCATGGCAGTCCCAGGGAGCCAGAGTTCTCTAGACTTAGTACAAGCTCTTTACCCACTCAGCCCTCTCACAGGCTCAGAACTCTAGTCCTGATTGGTCATTAAAATAACAATATGATATAGGTAAAATGACAAGATACATTAGAGAAAAGGAAATAGCCTGCTTCAGGTCACACCTAGAAACACAAAAGCATAAACTTTAACCAATACTGCCATTCTCTCTCTCCTCTAGAGGAAGTTGAGAAAAAAAAAAAAATGTAGCATCTGTGCTCAGTACTTCAGCACCCGTACTTAGTATCTCTGGCATCTATATTCAGCATCTTTGATGACATTTTTTTTTCATTCCTTATAATTGTTAACTTGTCTCATTTCTGTCCTGATGAATTCAACTAAAGTTCTATCTACCATAGAGTTATTTTGTTTATAAGTTTTTGTGTTTTGGGGCTGGAGAGATGACTCAAGGTTAAGATCACTGGCTGCTCTTCCAGAGAACTGGATTTGACTCCCGACAACAAGATGCCTCACAGCCACCTGCACGGCCAGCCCCCAAGGGTGCTGAACTCTCTTCTCTCTTCTGGTCCCCTGGGGCACTACACGAACATGCTGCACAGACAGGCATGCAGGTAAAACACTCATACACATAAGTTAATGAAGTTTTTAAGTGTATTTTTTAAATAAATATAAGTTTTATACTTCAAAGGAAGCACTGTTGTGTTCCCATTACATTGTCCATTGTTGATTTCTATTTGTTGTAGTTATTTTATTTATTTATTTATTTAGGTTTTTGTTTGTTTCTTGAGACAGAATCTCATTCTATAGTTCAGGTTGACCTGGAATTCAGGATATAGTCTAGGCTGACCTTGATCTCAAGATTCTCCTATCTCAGTTTCCCAAGTCCCTGGGAAGAGGAGCCTCTACCACTGTAAATACCCTGAGATTGTCTTCTGTGTAAGTGTGTCTTATGCCTAAGCAGCCCAGTCTCTCAGAGCACCCGAGAGCACTGTGATCTCTAAGCACAGCAGACGTCAAGCATATGCTTGTTGAAGGCACCTGTGTTGGAGCCACAAGGAAAACAACTTTTGACATAAATGGCAAGTACCTATCACCCAAAAATCTGCCACCAATTCTGACCAATCCCTGTCCCCTGCTAAAAGCCACACCTGCAGTCTACAGCATACTAGCCAAACTTCTGCCCTAGCTGTCCGCTAGCCCACCTGAAAATTGTTTGAAAATAAGAAGAATTGGTAGTGTCTGCCTCCCGGTGTAAGGGACTCTGGGCTTCAACACCTGGTACTCCGTAAAACTGACTAGAGGAGCTTATACCTATAATTCTGTCACTAGGGAGGCTGAGGCAGAAGGCTTTCAGTTCAAAGCCAGCCTGGACTACAAAGTGAGTTCAAGGCCAACCTGGGATATGCAATACCCTGCTGTGAGGGTTACTATGTCAACTTGGCAAAATCTGGAATCGCCTGGGAGATGGTTCTCTGGGCATGCATCGTGGAGGATTATCTTGATGAGGAAGACCCGCCCACTGTTCCCTCAGTGGGATGGGGATTAAATAGCTGAGGAAAGGCAGTGGGCAACATCGTCTATTGGACATTCACCTCCTCTGACAGTGGGATTCAGGTGGTCAGCTACTTCATACTGCTGCCCTCCCTCTTGATTTTGCTTTTTGTCCAGTGTTTTATCGGAGCAGCCAATAATAACTAAGACATCTATCTCAAAACAAATAAATACATTTTAAAGAAAGGAAGCATGCTTGGGAGTAAGAAGAAGCTGAAATGTCACTGTCATTATTTTCACAGCTTTGCAATCCTTCCGCATGTGACAGAGAAATGGTGACAGTGTTGTGCAAGCCGGGAACAAGCTCAAAAGAAAGGATAAGTGTCCTGGCTAATCTAACCTTAAAGTGACAGGACACAGGCAAAATAAAGCACCCCCACCCCTGCAAACTTGGGGCTGCAGAAGCTTCAGGGCTTGAAAAAAAGGCCCACAGTCCCTTCTTCTGGCTATTACCTCCCAAGTGCACGAGACTTGAAATAAACAGTCATATTATGTTCAAAACACCTCTTGGATAAAAAAGACTGTCAGCTAAGCATTTGCAGACGATAATGGCAGGAGAAAAGGCAAGCTTGCAGAGGCGACACATCTGGAATAGGAAATCACATAGCCAACTTTCTAAACTGGTTCCGAAAAAGGCAGACTTCTTCGGACCTAACTAAAAAAAAAAAAAAAAAAGAAAGAAAGAAAAAGAAAAACTATAAAGTCTCCCCCACACACCCTTGTTTATTTGGTGCCTTAAGGCCTGGAGGGGAGCTTGGTTTATGCAGAAAAACTGAAGCCTAGAAAATTTCCAAAGGCAAACAGGGCAAGTCCTCGGTCTGGTCTGTCACTCAAATTGTGCCCTAGATTGCAACAAACAGAGCTGTTCCTAAATTTAGCTAAGGGACAAAAGCCTTAGAAAAAAACACCAGGGGCTTTTTAAAAAGAGACAACATGGGAGGGGGGAGGGATGTTCCTGTAATCTAAGCATTTGGGCGACAGAGGCAGGCACATCTCTGAGTTCTGGCCAGGATGGTCTACAGAGCGAGTTTCAGGCCAGCTAGGCCTGCACAGCAAAATCTTCTCTCAAACACAACTCAAAAGCAAATCTTTAAAAAAGTTTAAAAATATCAAATAATGCTAGAAAGCAGGATGTCTCTGAACACAAAACACATTTTCCTTGGCTAGGGAAGTATCTCTGTGAGTAGAATACTTGCTTAAGGGCAAAGCCTTCCTGCACTTCAGAAAACCAAACCTGAAAGTTTGTATCTCTAATCTTAGTATCTGAGAAGTAGGACCATGAAGATTAGAAGCTCAAGGTCATACTTAACTAGTCAGTGAACTCAAGGCCGGCCTGGGTTACAGAAGATTGCCTCATAAAACAGTCAGGAATGGTAGCACACACCTTTAGTCCCAGCACTCAGGAGACAGAGGCAGACAGATCTCTATGAGTTTAAGGCCAGCCTGGTTTACATTTTGAGTTTTAGAACTACACTGGGAGACTCTGTCTCAAACAAACAAATAAAACAGAAAACAGCTAGGCAGTGGTAGTGTACACATTTAATCCCAGCACTCAAGAGGCTGAGGTAGATGGATCTCCATAAGTTCAATGCCAATCTAGACTATAGAGTGAGTTCCAGAACAGCCAGAGATACAGAGAAATCTTGTCTCAAAAACAAATAAGAAAGAAAACATTGAAAGTAAATATGGTCACCTGGGTCTACTATTTTGGGGAAAACTTTAAAGGGCATTAAAAAAAAATGATTTGTAAAAATGGATACCAATAATAGTATTCATTAATGCTAAATTTCCTAAATTTAATAGGTACTATAGTTATGGGGGGATTTTCTTGTTCTTAAAGAAATATAAATATTTAGGATTGAGTTAGATTTCATGTCAAAAAATATTACTTTATTAAATTTAATTAATTAATTAGAGACAAAGTCTCACTGTGTAGTTCTGGCTAGCCTGGGCTCACTGTATAAACCTGCCTCTGCCAAACGCTGGGACTAATAACAAAACAACACACACAGCTCTTTTTATATGAATATGTGTGTGTCTATGTATGCCACGTGTGAGCAGGTGTCCACAAGCACAGAGCTGGCTTCTAGGTTGTTGGATTATGATTTTGATCATACCTATACCTGGCAAAGATAGCCCTTTGCAGGCAGGTGTCGTGGTCAGCACGGCTGTGGGCCACAGAAGGAGACACTCAGTCTATGCTCCCGTGGAGACCTTATAGAGTAAGGAGGAGTATGAGAGGAAAGAGAGAGAGAGAGAAAGGAGACAGGTCAAAGAAAGTGGAGAGGAAGGGGCATGTGACCTGAAGGGGGGGTAAGAGGGGGGGCATAAGGGACCAGGTTGTTGTTTATTGGCCAGGATCCAGGAAGTGGGTCAGAACACTAACATTGAGGTTGTAGGCCACCCAATGTGGGTGCTGGGGACTGAATTCTGCTCCCTTGAAAAAGTAGCAAGCCCTCTTCTCCCCAAGTCCCAAAACAAGATATTTAAGGGAAATCCAGCTCTCCTGGGAAGGCTGAGGACAGAGGTTACCAACAAAGCCTGCCTGGGGTTAGGTAAGCATTCTACCAACTGGCCACAACCTTGGCCTTGCTTTATTTTTTACACTGAAGATTACCAACCTGGACCTCATGGCAATCCTGCTGCCTCAGCCTCCGAAGTACTGAGATGACAGGTCTGCACCACCGTTAGAGTTAAAAACAGAATGAGTTACAGGACAGCACTGTCTGCAGAGAAACCCTATCTCTAAAACAAACAAACATTCTTCAGGTCTGCAGAATCTCTGGCTCTCTTGGAGATCTGGAATTCTGCTTAAATGGGATTGTTGGCCAGGGCCCACCCCCAGGAAAGCAGGCAAGCTCACTTTGTTAAGAGTCAGACAGAATATTTAGGGTTTGTTTTTTAATTTAACTGTATTTGTTATGTGCATTGGTGTGAAGGTGTCAGATCTCCTGCAACAGGAGTTAGAGACAGTTGTGAGCTGTCATATGGGTGCTGGGAATTGAACCCAGGTCTCTGGGAAAGCAGCCAGTGCTCCTAACCCCTTTGCCATCTCTCCAGCCCCAGAATATTTACTTCTTTAATTAGAGATGCCGAACTTGTTCTTTTCCAGAATCCCTGTTCCGAAGGATGCAGCTTACAGTCTTCACCTGCAACTTTTCCTGTCTTTTGTTGTTGTTGTTTGAGGCAGGATCTCCCAGTGTAGCCCAGGCTGTCCTGGAGAGTCTGCTGTTCTGTCAGTTCAGTTCTTTCTTCTCTTTTCCTCCATTCCCCTCCTCCAGACAGCTGCAGGGGTTTCCAACTGGCTTACCCTGGGTTTTTCTTTTAAACACTAATAAAATAGACCTTGAGCTTTCATTTGAGTCTATTGTTTTTTATTCATTTATTTTATTTATTTGCCTTGGTGTTTGCCTGGAACTGGAACTACAGACAGTTGTTAGCTGCCATGTGGGTGCTGGGAATCGAACCCGGGACCTCTGGAAGAGCAGCCGGCGCTCTTAACCGCTGAGCCATCTCTCCAGCCGCGAGTCTATTGTTAATTTTTTTTTATTATTATTGAGGCTGAAAGCCACAAAGGGGAGAGGGTCCCCGGTATCACCACACCTGGTCTTTGACTAACCTGAAGGACAGAAATCTCTACCATGGTGGGTGTAGCCACACTGTAGTCAGCTGAGTCTTGCTTCCAGTCTAGGTCACCAGAGACCGGATTCAGCTAGGTGGCTGAAGGCTGCAGCCTGGAATGGGTGGAGCTGGTGGGTCACTGCCCACTGTATTTCATCCACTCTTCTAAACTTGATAAGGTGTCTACTTGGAAACGACACTGTGAGGTTTAAATTGCTTGCCAGATGTGATGAGTGTTAGCTACAGAGCGTGTTCCAGGCCAGCTGCTGCTACGTGAAACCTATGCCAACCTCCCTCTCCCGTCACCCACCAAATACATACATACATAATAAAAATCAAAATCAAACTGTGCAATAACTTCTAAGTCAGATGTAAGATGACCTTTGTTGTTTACTGAAACAGGGTCTTGCTATACAACTCAGGCTGGCCTGGTACAAAATCAACTTTAGAATGAAAATTGTGAGGGCAGGCAGTGGGGGAGCACACCTATCACCTCAGCACTGGGGAGGCAGAGGCAGGTGGATCTCTGTGAGTTTGAGACCAGCCTGGTCTACAAAACAAGATCCAAGACAGAGAAACCTTGTCTTGAAAAACAAAAACAAACAAACAAAAAAACAAGACGTGGAAGGAGGAAGGGAAAAGAAGAAAAATGGAGAAATTATGAAGCTTGAGAGATACTCCTTGGTTAAGAGCATGGGAGCATGGTCTACTTTTGCAGAGGACCTGGGTTCAGGCCCCAGCACCCACACAGAGGCTCACAACCATCTATATCTCTAGCTCCGGGGAATCTGATGCCCTCTTGTGGCCTTCATGAGAGCCAAGAACATGCATAGTATACAGACATACATTTAGGCAAAACATGCAGACACATAAAACAATAGCCAGGCTTGCTGGTGCCTTTGGTCCTAGGACTTAGGATTCAGAGTATAAGACCTGCCTGATCTATATAGTGAGTTCAAGGCCAGCCAAGGCTACATGGTAAGACTCTTGTCTAATTTAGTAGAAATACTCTGCCCAGATCACTTCTTAGCTGGAGAGTCTTCAGTTATCAGTCACGTGGGCAGGGAGATGAGGGGGAGGAGGGCTATGGGGGGCTACAAGAAAGTGACCCTGAAAGGCAGAGGTGGAGCAAAAGTCAATCACCCAGCAGAGCATTGCCAAATGCCAAACTGTGGACTCCAAGGGTTTGTGAATGCAGCCCCTCACCAGGAGCTAAGAAGAGCTGGGTGTGGTGCTATGGTACCTTCAATCCCAGCTCCTAGCAAGTGGAAGGTCAGTAGTTCAAGGTCAGCCTAGGCTACAAAGTGAGTATGAGGTTAGCCTGGGTCTCCTTCTCTAAAGAAAAGCACCCAGGCCTGGTGAAGTACCTGAAGTAGGGAGGAAAGAGCTCTGAGGAGAACTTGATGAGCCCTCCAGCAGGAGGCAATGTGGCTAAGTCATGCTCAGGAGGCCAGACTCACAGGAAGGGCAGAGGCTTTCTCAAGTCCCTGTGTTCAGTTTCCAACATTGCAAATAAATAAAGTACACAGAAGCTTATTTTGGCAGACAAACTGTGACACACAGGCAGCATGCAGAAACACCATAAGATTGTTCATGCATCTGCATATCCAGCAGGGAAAAGCAGAAAAGTAAATTGGGCCCCACACTGAATATACAACAGCACTAGGGAGGCCAAGGCAAGAGACCTAAAGATCTGGGCCTGCATGGACAATTTGAGACAGCAATAAAATATTATATAATGAACTGGGCAGTGGTGGCATGCGCCTTTAATTTTAGCACTCAGGAGGCAGAGGTAGGCAGATCTCAGTGATTTTCAGGACCAGCCTACTTTATAGAATGAGTTCCAGGACAACCAGAGCCAGAACTGTTACAGAGAGAAACCATGTCTCATAGAAAAAAAAAAAAAAAATGGATGGAACAAAGTATTTTATGAATGACCTCAAATAAGTATTTTATGAATGATCTCCAACTTGTGATTCTCTGCCTCTACGTCCCATGTGCTGGAATGACAGGGCGCACCACTGTGTAAGTGGTCACTATTGTTAATAATGGTCCTTCTTGTGGTCAACTGTGGACCTAGTATGATCTTAGTTACAATGTATCATTCCTTTTTAGTCAGGTGCAATGACTCTAACTTCCAATCCCTGGACTTTGGAGGTCAGAGGGTGGTTGTGAATTTGAAACCAACCAGGTTAGTTTAGTTAAAAGAGAGAGGAACCTCAGAGTGAGACCCTATTCTGAAACACTAAACAAAACAAATGTATCCATAACCTTAGCATCTTTGGAAGAGGGCTGACAAAATGACTTGATGGCTGAGAATGCTTGCTTAGGAGACTGACCATCTGAGTACAATCACCAGGACCCAAGTGGTATGGACTCCAGTAAACTGTCCTCAGATCTCAACAAGAGTGTGACAGCATGATCATGACACAAACACACATACATACACACACACACACACACACACACACACACACACACAATTTTAAAGGATTAAAACTTGAATACATATGTATATGCCTTTTAAATTCTTTATAGGATGTCTAAGTCTTTCTGTATTAGAGTCTCCTTCACAAAGGAGACCTCCAGCCCTTTCCCTTAGCATTTCACCGACCTTCCAGTTCCTGGGTGGGAAAAATCTGGTGTGAGGTGCGTAATTATCATAAGGGACTAAAATAACAATGACAATGCTTGCCCTTGGCTGTGTCCTGGGATGATGCTAAACAACTTCCTCAGAAACAGTCCGGAGGCAGGTGCCACCTGAGTCCCAAAGCCTAGGAAACAGCTTACTCAAGGTCAGACTTCTGTGTAGACTACCCTACTTGGACATAGTCCTAAGCCTTTTCCTGGCCCAGGTTTACATCCAAGGAGACTGGCCCCGGGCGGGTGAGGATGAGGAGGTAGACCTCTGCAGGAGCTTTCCTGAGTTCACAAGGCAACTTGAAACTGAGAAGTTCCTTGTAATTGGGTCTTTTCCTTGTGAGAAGTGGAGAATCTGAGCTGGACTTGAGCTGGGACGAGGCACTCTCCAAACAGCTCTGCCCTAGGCCTTATAGCTGGACACAGGGAAATCATGTCACTGCCTCAGACAAGGTGATACTTATAGAGGAAGACAAAACATGCCCATTAGAACTCAAAACATCTGTCATCCCAGCACTTGGGAAGCTGAGGCAGGGGGATTGCCATGGGCTCCAGGTTACCCTGGGCTACAGAGTAAGATCCTGTCTCAAAAGAAAATAAATAACCTCCTCTATCCCACCCATATACCCCCCCACACACAAAAATGCATCAAATGAAGATAGTCTAGTGATACCACTTAGGAAGCTGAAGCTGGAAGATACCAACTTTAAGGCCTTCCTGGGCTACAGAGCGCATTCAAAGCTAACCTGAACAACTTAGTGAGACTCTTTTTCACAAGGCAAAAAAAAAGATGGAGATGTAGTCAGTAGGTCATTTGTCTAGAAGTGAGACAGTCCCCAGTACACATACATTACACACACACATACACACGCCACAAAAAAAAAAAAAAAGTAGAAGCTATATAAAGTGAAAACCACACCTCAGAAACAAGACCAGATTCACCTGAAGTAGACCTACTGAAGAACCAAACAGAGCACCCACACCACCCAAGAATTCAATTCCGCCTCAGGCCATAGCTCTCTTTCACTGGGCGAGTGAAAGTAATCAAGACTTTTATGGTTTCTGTGACAGAAATCTGCATTTTCTTTCACATTGATTTTTCCAAGAAACTAGAAAACTCTGGTTCAAAATATTCCCTTTGGGCTGCGGATGTAGATTGGCCTTAGAATGGGGTCTGCTCTCCTTAATGGGCCCAGCCCTGAGCTATTAGCATTTCATTATCCCCAACTGCCCTGGGCTGGCTACTCCTACCAACTGCAGAGAAGGGGAAAAAAAAAACCCTACAAGCTTACCAGTGTGTGTGTGAACCAGAGCTCAGAAATGGCCTATGGGGTTTTTTTTGAAACTTACTCTGCTCTGTAGCCCAGACAGATTTCAAACTCACAGTGATGGAGACAAGATGGTCATTTTAAGGCCATCCTCCACCACATAGCAAGTTTGAGGTGTGCCAGGGCTCAGAAAAAAGAAAAAAACTAAATAAGAATAGCTCACCTCCTATCTTTCTACTCCAAAGATAACTGTTGATTGTTGTTCTGGGTTTCCCTGGCCTTGGGACTAATTTCACACTGCTGGATAAGTGCCCCTCCTGACTTGGGAAAGTTTTGCATAGATAAGTTTCATGCACACACAAAAGAAGTAGAAGAAGTGTGCTATTCCACACTTTCTTTTGAGATACATCTCATTGTTTGCTTGGGTTGGCTTGTTTTGAAGAAATAAAACAGGTCGGTACTGTAGCACGGGCCTTTAAACCCAGCATTCCCGAGGCTAGGACAGGTGTGTGTCTTTGTGAGGTGGAAACCAGCCTGGTCTACACAGTGAAATCCTGTCACACTTGAAAAGTTTTATCTACTACATTGAGAAGGGAGCAGAGGTGTTGCACCGCATGCCCGAGTTCTTGTTTTGAGTCTAGAGCCCCCCCCCCCCCCCCCCGACCCAGTATCCCAGGATGGCCTAGAATTCACTGTGTAAATGAGGTTGGTTTTGAACTCACCTCACAATGATGCTTTTTCCTCTATCTCCCAACTGCCAGGATTGTAGGCTTGGCCCACCACACCTGGCTCACTCATTTTAATATCCTGGAATATTCTAGTGCTTACAAACCCTATTTTAAAACATTTATTTGGTAGGGGGATGGATTGTGGACCATGTCACATGTGTGTTAGAAGACAGCCATACTGGTTAATTCTCTTCCTCTACCACATGGATTCCAGGGACTGAACTTGGGTCATCAGGCCGGGCAGCAAGCCCTTCACCTGCAGAACCACCCTTCTATATCTCGATAGCACCCCCCTGACCTTGGCTGGCTTAGAACTCTCTATGTGCCAGGCATAGAGACACAGTCTTTAATCCCAGCGTTCAAGTGGCAGAGGCAAGCCTCCTCTATTATGAGTTCCAGGACAGCCACAGAGCTACACAGAGATGGGGTCTCAAAAACAAACAGAAAACTCCCTCTGTGGGTCTGGCTGGTCTCCAGCTTCCAGATACCTGCTTGCCTCTGCTTCCGGAGTGCTAGAACTAAAGGCTAGCCCCAACACACCTAGCAGCAGTCTCAACTTTTTAATCAAATGTACATCAAGAGTTGATTACTTTTATTGAGCTGTTTACCTCCTTGAGGGTATATGTACCCATTTATTGCGGTTACAAAAAACTCTGGGATCAAAAATACACAAGTACTCAGGAGTCTGAGACAGGGGGATTGCTTCAAGTATGAAGTTGCCCTGGGCCATACAACATTTCATCTCAAACCTCTCTCTCTCTCTCTCTCTCTCTCTCTCTCTCTCTCTCTTTCTCTCTCTCTCAGTTATTGTTGTTTTTGTCTTTTTTGTTTTGTGTTTTGAGACAGGGTCATACACTGGCTGTCCTGGAACTCGCTCTGTCAACCAAGCTGGCCTCAAACTCACTACCTCTGCCTCCTGAGTGCTGGGATTAAAGGCATGCACCACCACTGCCCAGCTGTTGTTTTTTTTTTAAGATTTATTTTTATTTTAAATTATGTGTGTGCATGTGCGTAGGTATAGGGATATGTACACATGAATGTGGGCACCTACAAGGCTAAAAAATGATGTTGGATGCCCTGGAGGTGGACTCAGGGGCAGTTGTGAGCAGCCCCACCTGAAGGCTGGAAGTGGAACTCAAGTGCTCCTGAGGCAGCATTGTGGTCCCGTTCTTCTTGTTGTGAAAAGTACTGTATTTAGTAGCCTTGCCCATGATCACACATTTATGCAGATGACTTTATAGGATTGTTTTCTAAGAGAAGTATTCAAAGAACAGCCATATTTGCATTGAATCGATATCAGCAGTCTTCCTCCTAAACACTACACCAATCCCACTCTGAGGGCTAAAATGCCGTCCTCTCTCCCTCCACACAGTGGGCATCATCTCCAGCTCCAGAGGACTTACCCAACCAATCAGCTCACTCTCAATGGGCAAAGACACCCAGTAGTCATTTTAGAAACCTTATCACAGCCCCAAAAGCCAAATGCTTCCAATTTTCAACAATCACCGCCTTCTCTTTATGCTCCTCCAAAGAAAGATACAACCAGCGTCTTCTACAAACTGTGTCATTCTGACACACAGTCAGGTCAGAAAACTAATTAGATCTAGGTGGCTGGCTCAAAAAAGGCCAAAGAAGACTGGTGGAGGGCTGGGCTGTAGTTCAGTTGGTACAGTGCTTGCCTAGGCTTCAGGAAGCCCTGGGTTCCACCCCCTAGTACTACATAATCGATGGCACATTCTTACACTCCTAGGACTTGAGAGGTGGAGGCAGAGGGATAATTATTCAAGGTCATTTTATCTACTTATCGACCAGAGCTGTAAAAGACTAATTGTCGAGGGTGGGGGTAGGGGAGTTGGCCATGAATGGGGACCTTTGATCTCAGCACCCCAGCATTCTGGAGGCAGCTGGAGGCAGCTGCAGGCAGATCTCTGTGATTTCAAGACCAGCCTGGTCTACAGAGTGAATTCCAGGACAAGCCAGTGAGTGTTACATAAAGAAAGAAACCCTGTGTCAAAAAGCAATTAAAAAATATTTTTTTAAATAAAATAAAATTGATGAGCACAGTGGTCTTAGTCAGGAGACTGATGAGATCACACCTAGTTGATAAAGGAAGTTCTGTTTTTGTAAAGCTTTTATTGTTTTCTTTTTCTCTGTGTGCATACACATGTTGTATGTTTACAGGCACACCGGTACATGTGTCCACATGCATGTGGAAGCCAAGGATAGACATTAGATATCTTCCTTAGTTACTCTCCACCTTATTTTGAGAGACAGGGACTACCATTGAACCTAGAGTGGTCCGTCTGGCCAGTTCTGGCAATTCTTCTGTCTCCATCACTCTACAATATAGCTGTTTGTTTTGCTTCTTTTCTTTCCTTTTTGAGACAGGAGCTCACTATGTTGTTCTGACTGTCCTGGAATTCACTGTGTTGACCAGGCTAGCCTCAAATTTACAGAGATCCCCCTGCCTCAGCCTTTGGAGTGCTGGGATTAAAGGTTTGCACGCCTAACCTAGTTTTTTATGTGAGTACCGGGGATGAGAACTCAGGGCCTCATGGCTGCACGGGATGACACTTTCAGGGCTTCGCCATCTCCCTAGCCCCAGTCCCTTCTGTGTTTTGTTTTGTGATGTGCAAATAGCCAAGCAAGAGTGAGGTGCACACTAGGCAAGCGTTCTATCCCAGCACCCTGCTCCAAGCACCAGACACAGCATCTTTCTCTGGGAAATGATACCCTTTTTTGGAGAGATTGCTTTGGCAATTGCCCCGTGTTCCCCTAGAGAACTTAACAGGGTTTTATTTTATTTTTTTTAAAACTTTATTTATTTTTATTATTTATTTATTAGCCTTGGTATTTGCCTGGAACTGGAACTACAGACAGTTGTTAGCTGCCATGTGGGTGCTGGGAATCGAACCCAGGTCCTCTGGAAGAGCAGACGGTGCTCTTAACCGCTGAGCCATCTCTCCAGCCCCCCTTAACAGGGTTTTAAAACTTCTCCTGGAACCACTGCATAGAGCACATGGTCCTCAGATAATCGTGGCACTTCTGTGGTTGAGGTGGCTGGGTGCTAGAAGCCCAAGAGAGATGTTGTCTGGGAAATCCCCTCTCTTGCCAGCTTAGACAAAGAGTAACACAGATTGTTGCACCTTGAGGCTTTTCTCAGCAGATAGGGGTGATACACCTCTGCTTGGGTGATGGTTTAGCCCCTGCCTGGTAGCACAGCCAAGGTAAATTCCTTATCTCTACTAAAGTTCCCTTCCTTTTCTTCACAGTGAAAGGAAGTATATATGGAAGATTGCTAACAGAAGCCTTTTCTAAATGGAAGAAAGCCCAAAGCTAGTGATTCACATATTTGAACCACGTGTGCAAAGTCTCCCAGGTAACTGATACCACTCCCTTCTTAGAAATCATGATGTCAGAGAAAGAATGAAGCTGAGTATATACAAACATGTCAGAGAGGCCGCTCAGTGGTTAGAGCCTTTACTGCTTCTGGGTGCCTATATGGTGGCTCACAGCTCCAGGTTCAGCGGGATTTAATGTCTTCTGGCTTCTGCCTGCACCAGGGGCCACATGGTGATTAGACAAATGTGCAGGTTTATACGATGCCATGGATTTGATCCCAGCAATGGAAAGCAAGTATCAAACAAGCCTGTAATCCCAGGATTCAAGAAGAGGGGCAGGAGAGTTGTCTCCAGTTTGAGGCCACCTTGGATTAAGAATGACAGTTTGTCTTAGAAAAGAGACAAGAATAAAAAAGGACTAGATAAATGCCTGAAAATGTCACAGTGAAATCCATTTTTTACATATAACTAACACATGCAACTGAAAAGATTAAAAAAGAAAAAGCATAGATGAAAAAATCCAATAAAAATTCTAAATGAAGGGCTGGAGGCAGCTCACAACTGTCTATAACTCTAGCTTCAGAGCAAAACACCACTGTACATAAAATAAAAATAAATAAATAAATCTTTAAAAAAAATTCTAAATGAAAAAGAGAAAAAAGAGGGGCTGGAGAGATGGCTCAGAGGTTAAGAGCACAGACTGTTCTTCCAGAGGTCCTGAGTTCAATTCCCAGCAACCACATGGTGGCTCACAACCATCTATGATGACATCTGGTACTCTCTTCAGTATACTGCATACATAATAAATATATCTTTTTAAAAAAAATCTAAATGATTTAGTGGGGCAATGAAGGTGTGGGTTGATTTTCAATTATTCTATTTTCACCTGCCTTATGTTATTTGAACTATTCTGTAAAAATAATTAGCATTACAAACTTGCAAGGCTCTAACTTGCTGGGTAGTCTTCAATACACTTTACAAAGTCAAATATTTGTTAGTAAGTTGGTGCACACACCAAGTGTCACATTTTGAAAAAGGTAAGATCCCAGGTTATCAGAAAAAAAAAAAAAAAAAATCCAAAACTCTGACTTCCTCAGAAATCCCAGAAACTTTTGGACTGGCCACTGCCAAAATTTATCCTGCTGGTGAGACAGTGGGGGTGGCTCATAGCAGACAGGCTGCTGGTTCCTTAAGAATCTGTGAGAATGCCTTTGGCAGGAATGATTGATGGGAGATTCACAATTAATTTCACTTGACAAGCATCAAGGAGAAGTTTCCCGAGCCTGTGTAACCCGAGCTAAGGCAACCCTGCTTGGCCAGGGCGTGTGTTTAGACTGGATCTCACCTTGGTGACTTAGCCATTAGCAGGAATTTGATGTTTACTTTCAGGATTCTTATCAGTACTTACACTGTGTTTGCGTGTGATTTTCTCCCGATTGCTCAACAGACTTGGCCATCTATGATTTAGAAATGAGTGAAAATGTTGGCAGATCACAGAAAGCTAATCTTAGCTCAGTAATCTTCTTCAGACTCCACAATTTCCCCCTCTCAGGATGCATTAGTGCTGTCTCTGGAAAGAGCCTATAAACAAACAGGATATCTCCTTCAGGTGCAATAAAATCAGGCCTTTTTGTTTCCTCTAAGAAGGGCTACTATCATCCTTAAACATTTTGACCAAATGTCTTCTCCATTTCCACAGGGATGGGCTACCATGCTTGGTAATAGCATGCCCTTTAAGAGTCTACAAAGAAGCCGGGCAGTGGTGACACATACCTTTAATCCTGGCACTCGGGAGGCAGAGACAAGTGGATCTCCGTGAGTTCAAGGCCAGCCTTGTCTACAGAGTGAGTTCCAGGACAGGAACAGGCCCCATAAAACTACAGGAAAACCTGTCACCCCTCAAGAAAAAGTTTATGAACAACTTTTAAAATGACATTTTAATCTTATTGTTGGGTGCATGGCGTGGTGCTTGTAGGGTGGTGGGGGATGACTTTGTGGACTCTGTCCTTAGCTTCTGTGTTTACACTCAGGTCAGTAGACTCACATCATCCAGGGCTAATCACTTTTACCTGTGGGCCATCCCAGTGGGCCCACAAAGAACTTAGAAAGGCTGCATCTGATTAATATTAGACAGAGCCCAGATGGTTGTATGTTTTCCTATCCATATGACCTCAGACAAGGCACCCTATATATAAGGACCAACTCAGAAATAGCCCTCAGAGAAGTATAAGAAGCGGGGCTGGAGAGATGGCTCAGCAGTTAAGAGCACCGTCTGCTCTTCCAGAGGACCCGGGTTCGATTCCCAGCACCCACATGGCAGCTAACAACTGTCTGTAGTTCCAGTTCCAGGCAAACACCAAGGCAAATAAATAAATAAAGTTTTTTAAAAAAAAAAAAAAAAAGAAGAAGTATAAGAAGCAAGCTAGGATGAGCTGAGCAGAGCCTGAGTCTAGAGACATTGATTCATATAGACCTTTGCTGGCTTGGAGAGCTAACACCATGTTTTATGTTCTCAGAAGCAAAAGTGTGGATGCATCACTGGAGATGTGTTTACCCTCCTGGATGGTTGGAGATGCCACTCAGAAATACTGGGGAGGAACCAAACCAGAAGCAGCTGAGCCTCAAAGGGATGCTTCCGAATGCCTCTTGGCAGCCTGCAGAATAATCCAGAGCCCTAGTCAGTGATGCTGTGATGTGAGCAGGTGCCTGGGGCAGCAGCATGCCTGGCACTGCCTTTGCCTGTCACTGCCCTCCGGCCCCCGGAGCACACCCTGTGCCAGGTGTGTGCATTGGGTGTGCTCCCATGGTGCAGGCAGAATGGGGGTGGAATAGGAGCAGCTCTTACCTCTCCCCACCAGAAGCCAGCCGTGTGACAGCCTACTTCTCTTTGATCTCAGCTGCTCAGCCTCATCTCTGAACATTTCTCCTTGGTGAGACTTCTCCTTCCTCAGCCTTCTAGAACCTGCCTGCTGCCTTTTTCCATCGCTTTTTATTTATTTCAGTTTTTCAAGTCGATACACTGTGTCTCACATATGGGCTGCTGCAGCCAATTTTATGAGTTTGACAGTTTCGCCTCAATCTCACTTCCCCCAAAAGCACCACTGTGCTCTCCCTTTACCTTGTCCCGTAACAGTTTAGTCTCTGAGTTCAACAGTCTTAATTGCAAAGAAGGGATTCCCAAAGCAGAGCCTGCAGGCTAGCCAGGCATATGCACAGCATGTTCTCTGTGGACTGGATGAAGAAGGCTTCTCCTCCACACATAAGCCATGTTCTCTGCAACTTGGAGGCTGAGAATAACAGTTCTCTCCTCCCCAGAACGGCTTTTGTAACAGTGCTGGGGAGGCTGAGGCAGGAGCATATCCATGAGGTTGAGTCCAGACTAGGCTACAGAGTGAGCCAGAACTACGAGAGGAGAAAGAGAAGAAGGGAGGGAGAAAGGAGGGAAGGAAAAGAGAGGGAGGGAGGGAGGGAGGGAGGGAGGGAGGGAGGGAGGGAGAGAGGACAGGTGTGGTGACATTTCTATAATCTAAACACTTTGAAGGCTGAGGCAGAAGGATTGCCTCGAGTTCTAGGCCAGCATGGGCTACAGAGTAAGATGCTACCTGCACCCCCCACCACATTAAAACATAAACAAGAGTCAGGTGTGGTGACACACACTTTGAATGATAACCCTCAAGAGAAAGAGCCAGGTAAATCCTTTTGATTTGAGGCCAGCCTGGTTTACATAGCAAGTTCTAAGCCAGCAGGACTATAAATGAGGCTCTGAGTCAAATTTAATTAATTAATTGGTATATTAAAAATTAAATAAAATGCAGAAAACAAATGACTTCTTTTTGAGGAATTTACACCTATACTGCGTGTGTGTGTGTGTGGGGGGTGTCCTTTCTAATCACTTTTTTTCTCATAATCTTCATACTTAAAGATCTATATTAAAGTAACTTTAATAAATCAAGTGGTGGTGGTGCATGCCTTTAATCCCAGCACCCAGGAAGCAGAGGCAAGTGGATTTCTGAGTTCAAGGCCAACCTGATCTACAGTAGAGTGAATTTCAGGACAGCCAAGACTACACAGAGAAACCCTGTCTCAAAAATATATAGATAGATAGATATAGATATGGATATATTAAATAAACACCAAATTCTGTTTAAAGAAAGAAAGAAAGGAAGAAAGAAAGAAAGAGAGGCTGGAGAGATGGCTCAGAGGTTAAGTGCACTGGTTGTTCTTCCAGAGGTCCTGAGTTCAATTCCCAGCAACTACATGATGGCTCAAAACTATCTATGATGACATCTGGTGCCCTCTTCTGTATAATATATAATAAATAAATCTTTGAAAGAAAGAAAAGGAAAGAAAAAGCAGCTTAAGTTTGTGGGTCAAAGTAGAAAACAGAGAGCAGATAAATCCATTTTTTTCCTTTTGAATATAATGTATTTTTTCATAAGATTTAAAATTTTATGTGTATGCTGTGTGTTTTGCCTGCCTGCATGTTTGTGCATCATGTGCATGCAGTGCCCAAGGGAGTCAGAGCCAGGAAGGAGTGGAAGGTTCCCTAGTATGGAAATGCAGTCCTTTGCAAATTGTCGTATGGGTACTGGGAATCAAACCCAGGTCCTCTGGAAGAACAATCAGTGCGCTTAACCTCTGAGCCATCTCTCCATCTTCTTTTCTTAGAATAGTTGTAGACTCACAGAAAAAGTCAATGGAAAGTACAGAGATTTCCCAAGGACTCCAGCTCCATATTGTCCAGCTGTTCTAACTGAGGAATTTGTCTTTGATAGGCCAATCCATGAACATTGGTACTACCCAGCTACAGCTTTCTCTGAGGACCTCTCCTGAGTTTTCACTCCTGGATTTGACACGTGCGTGAGCAATGACATTCACCCAAAGTCATTCAGGTTAGCATCTCCACAGTAGAAATCCCATTTGCTGCCTGTCTTTCCCTTCCTCCCCTCACACATCCTAACACTGCTGAAATGTTTTACTTTTGCAGAATGTCATATGCTTGAAGTCATCTACATGTCACCCTTTCAGGTAGAGCTCTTTTGGTACCTTCTCATTACAGGAGTATGATGGGGGGATGGGGGTGCTTTTTGGCTTTCTTAGATAAGACCTCAGGAAGCCCAGACTGTTATATACCAAAAGATGGCTGTGAACTGATCCTCCTGCTGTATGTCACATGTTCTGAAGTTATAAACATGTACCAGCATACTAACTTGGTTGGTTGGTTTGTGGGTGGGTTATTTTGTATTGTTGTTTACTTGAGGCAGGGTCTCACTCCATGGACCACGCTGATCTGGAATTCACTATGTAGTCCAGGCTGGCCTCAGTGCAAGGATATCTTCCTGCCTGAGCCTCACAAATGCCTATATATAGGCATGAGCCACTACTTACAGTCATAACAAATACCAAGTGAACCCATGATTGTTCCAGACTTGACAGCTTATTTGTGTTTATCCTGATGTCTAGCTACCCCACAGATAATTCATTCATTCACCAAAATTTAGGTAATAATTGCTAAAGCAAGTGGAAGAAGCAACCATAGGCATGTTTCTGGGTAGACACAAGGTTCCTGCTCATTTGGTAAATGTCAAAGACTGTCACTATTGAATCTGGTGGTAACAGCAAGGTTAGTGTGATCCATTTCCCAAAAGCTGCTCACAGTATCTGACTCTCCACAGCACTACCAGCCTTGGCTGACAGCAGTGCTACACATCTATCTGGCTTTTTCTATCCTTTTTTAAAATAATTTATTTATTTTTATCTTGTGTGCATTGGTGTTCTGCCTGCATGTATGTCTATGTGAGAGTGTCAGATCTTAGAGTTACAGACAGTTTTTAGCTGCCATGTGGGTGCTGAGAATTGAACCTGGGTCCTCTAGAAGAGTAGTCAATGCTCTTAATTGCTGAGCCATCTCTCCAGCACCCACATCTGGGCTTTTCAAATACATGTATGCAATATTTTTTTTTATGTGGGATTCTGGCTGATCACAGCATCTCTTTCTTTAATGCTAGCACTTGGGCAGGGGAGGGGAGCGAAAGTAGGGAGGGTGGGGAACTAGAAGTTAAGACCAGCCAGGGCTATAAAAAGAGCAAAGAGTTACTGATCTAGTTCTACCGGCAAAATCAATGCCAGCATGGACGATGCCCTGACTTCAGTCCTCAGCATCCCAAAACACCAGAATGTGGTGCACACATGTGTATGGGGGAGGGGTGAGAGGAGGTGAATCAGGGTTGCTCAGCCACCCTAAACTACACCCTGGGCTTTGGAGACCCTGTCTCAAAAAATATAAAAAAAAAAATCTACAATTTCCTGAAGGTCTCTGATAGTGACTGTCATTTCATGTGTGTCCTTGAGACCTTATTTCCACTGAGTGGTGGGATCATATGTTACACCATCATACCCCATCTTTGAAGTGAGGAAGATTGAACCCAGGGCTTTCTGCCTGTTAGATGAGCATCTATAGCTGAGGCCACCCCCGAGAGACACAGGCCAGCCACACAAACCAGACAAGTCTTGTCTCCAGTGTCTGACCACCAATTTCTTGTGTGTAAAACAATTTTGAAGTGTAAGAGTTTTCAAGTTGCTTCTTTGCACAGGGGCCATGCTAATCTTCTCTGTATCATTCCAATTTTAGTATATGTGCTGCCGAAGCGAGCACTCAAGTTGCTTCTGATCCTCTGCATGACCCTGCCTATTCCATCAGAGCCAGGGTAGGGGTGTGTTTCTTTCAGTGGAAACTCCTGAATCCATGTGGTTGGTACACAGCCATGAGCCATGTCTTGGTTTGGCATTGCAGGGATTTTGGGTAACCAATTTCAGAGTTAGAATTTAATGCAAACTTGGCCAATGCATGAATTAAATTACAAGATTGACCCCCACCAAGCACCACTATGGGCCACAAACAAACCCAGACTGATAACGGCAAGATTTAAATGAGAAAGTATGTGGGGATTTAAATGAGAAAGTGTGTGTGTACATACACACAATTACATATAGGGCAGAACACGGAGAATTCCAGACCCAACACACTTTGCGAATGCAAAGAGAAACAAAAATAGAAACCATCAAATAGCCAGATGGCTCAGTTTTCTATTTTTAAATAGACCATGAGTTCTGTGGGAGAATGTCATGAGTAAAACCATGGAACATGAGGGAACCTTTAGCATTTCTGATCTTAAAACAGTGTCATACACGATGATGAAGGAACTACACAGGGAAAGGAAAGAAGTGGTTTCTGGAACCTGTCAAACCATCCTTGAGTAACACTGTGATTCAAAGTATTAATCAGACTTTCTTCATGCTTGAAGCCTGAGCTATTTACCACGACTGTCCTATTTCCAAGAAATAGCTAAATTAGTAGGTGAAGTTACCTTTCTCCGTCTCAAGTTTCCACACTCAACTTCTCTTCAAATGTCCTAATACAGCCATGGCGTGTCCACAGAACGTGACAGAGTAAACACACCGTGGGTCACTGATGAGCCAAACTTTGCGAAACATCTGAGAAAATGTGTTTGAAAAAGGACTGCACAGTTTAAAAGAATTTTAGAGTAACTCACGAATCGGCTAACCCAGTCAAAAGATTACTCACTTAAGAATGATATAATTACTTTCAGTTTGCTTAAAGCCAGGAAAAGTTGACACAGTGATTAAAGGGAAAATGAGTGAAAAAAATAGAGTTACATTCTACAGACTAAATTCAGGCTGTTCCAGGGAGCAGGCCCGAGGCTTATTTGAGGAAAGATTATCTTGACAAATTAGATAAACATTTTCTGCATGACAGCATGCTGATGGAGAGTCCGCTCTACAAGCACACCTGGTAGTGGCTGGCTTCGTGTTTGACCAAGGTGTTCAGTTTGCCCAGTTCTCCCGGGGGCTTTGTTTACCATTCTGCAGGTAGGGGCAGAGCCAGAGGAGGCCTTGGTAACGGTTGTTGGGTTGTTGGGCACTGCAGATGTCTTACCCCACCCCAGCCCTACCCCTACATCCCCTTTTGGGCCAAAACAACTCTTGACTAGACTGAGCCATGAAAGCCAACAGCAGACTCAACAAACAGGCCCGCAGTCTGGTGTTCCTAAAGCAAATAAATGCACCCATACTTCTTCTCCCTTGACCCCCTTCCATGGTCAGCATAGAGGGAGAAAAGAGCCCTCGGGAAACTACCAGGGACTCCAAGCCTCCAGATACCTGTCTGGAGGCCGGAAGGGGAAGAGTCCCATGAGTCTCTGCTCTGGGTCATGCTGCCTATACCCCAGTGACTGTGGAGAGTGGGCATCTCCCCTCTCAAGCTATCTTACAGTCTCAGGCAATACAAATGTCTGCTATATATGGCATCAGTGAATAGCAGAGAAAGTGGAGGAATGCCTTCCTACCTCCAATATTTCTCTGTGTTTTGTTTTGCTTGACGCAAGATCTTGCTGTGTAGTCAAGGCTGGCATGGGACTAAGAAACTTCCTGTCTTGGCCTCCCTAACTGGGAATTGATAGCATGCACCACACCTGATAGCATGCACCACACCTGATTCTTCTGCCTTTCTGTTTCCCACTCATTTCTTCATTTCTCTTTCATTTAAAAAAAATTATTTTATTTTTATTCTTTGAAACACAGTCTCTTATAGCCTAAGCTGACTTCAAACTCATTTACTTAGCCCAGGATGGCTTTGCATTTCTGATACTCATGATCCCAGTTGCCTGTGGCTCAGATTACAGGCATGCACCACTCTATCTCAGACAGCTGAGAGAGAGGGAGCTGAGAGTCTCAACTCCTTGAGGGGCGTGGGGGGTGAGGGGTGTTGAATGACCCTTTTACAGGGGTCACTTAAGACCATTGGAAAACATAGACATTTACACATAGCAAAATTAGTTATAAAGTAGCAATGAGATAATTTTATGGTTGGGGGTCACCACAACATCAGAAATTGTATTAAAGGGTCTCCGCATCAGGAGGGTTAGGGACCACTGGTCTACAGGGACACACTGGGAGACCTTGGTGTGCTGCTGGCCGTTAGTCCTGGGACTTTGGGAAAGTGATTTCAGTTACCAATATTTATGGTTGCCTACCTCAACTGGAAAGGAAACAGGAGTGTGGGTATTGATTCTCCAAGACAGCTTAAGTATTGATTGATTTTACTTTTGAGAGTTCTTTATTTTTCTTGGCTGGTTGGTTTAAATTGTTATTGTTTGTTGGTTTGGTTTGGTTTGGTTCAAGATGGTTTTTCTGTGTAGCCCTGAGTGTCCTGGAATTCACTCTGGGACCAGACTGGCCTGGAACTCACAGAAACCCCCTCCCTCCCAAATGATAGAGTGCCACCACAACCAGTGGTTTAATATTTATTTTTTATGTGAATTGGTGTTTTGCCTGCATGTGTAACTGTGTAAGGGTGTCAGATCTTGGAATCACAGACAGTTGTTAGCTGCCACCATGTGATTGCTGGGAATCAAACTCAAATCCTCTGGAAGAACAGTCAGTGCTCTTAACCATTGAGCCATCTCTCCAGTCCTTAATTTGTTTTTAAGACAAAGAATCATGTAGTTCAGGCTATTTCTGAACTCTGTATTGCTGAGGATGACCTAAATTACTATTTCTTCTAACTCTGCCTCTTGAGTGCTAAATTCACAAGCTCTGCACACCACATCTGGCCTTGACTGTGTGGGTCACCATTACTGTGTAACTCAGGGCAGTGGGAAGTTCACAGTTCTCCCACATTTGCCTCCAGAATACCAGAGTCATAGGTGAGCACCATCAACACATCAACAGCAGCATTTTGATGAGACAGTTTTTCTGTACCTAATAGAGGAAAATTCCCACAATGTGCTGGCCAGGCATGACTACATCTTTTTGTTACTATTCCTTCATCCTCTTTTGAAACTCCCAGCTTTTCTGCACCCCTCAGTTCTCAGCTACACTCTTAGCTGATAAATCAGCTTCACCCTCCCCTCCAGAGCTAACTGTCCAATATCATTGCCACTAACTGTATGATACTATAAAATTAGCTTTATTGGAGACTCACAGTTGGATGAGATTGTCAAGATGGGGGAGGGGGTAATGGTACTTGCTGCCAAGCATGCCAACCTGAAGTCAACTCCAAGAACCCACATGGCAAAGGGAAGAAAACAATTCAGGAAGTTTCCATCTTACTCCCGAAAGCAAGCTTTGGCATTTTCAGGCACACACACACACACACACACACACACACACACACACACACACACACACACAGAAGGAGAAGAGGGGTTATAAGTATTTGCCTGAATGTATGCTTGTGTAGCACATGTGTGCACTGTCTGAAGAAGCCAGAAGTGGGCACTGGATTTTCTGGAACTAGAGTTACAAATAATTATGACCAATCATGTGGGTGCCGAAATCAATCCTAGGTCCTTTGGAAGAGCATACACATCCCCCCCACACACACTGAATCATCTAGCACAAAAAAGAAAGAAAGAAATGAAGAAGTCTGGAGAGATGGCTCAGCAGTTAAGAGCACTGACTGCTCTTCCAGAGCACCTGAGTTCGATTCCCATCATCCACATGACAGCTAACAACTGTCTGTAATTCCAAGATCTGACATTCTTACACAGTTATACATGCAGGGAAAACACCAATTCACATAAAATAAAAATAATTTAAAAAAAAAAAAAGAAAGAAATGAAGAAAGGAAGGAAGAAAAGAAGGGGGAAAGAGAGAGAGAGAAAAAAAGAAAGATTCACAAGTTCACGAGTGGTTATGGGATGGCATGCCTGTAATCCCAACACTCAGCAAGTACAGGCAGGAAGACCAGAAGTTGCCAGGCCACTGCTGTGTGTCGTTAGAAATGCTTCCGAGGCTGGGATGGTGGCCACGCAGCTTGTGTAAAGTAGGAAATGCAACAAGAAAGGTAGAGGCCTCCTCTGTCTTCGCTTTCCATCTGGCAAATCAGTTAAAGGACAGGATGGGGGGGTAAAATGATAGAAGAGACTCTTCAGTCTGATCTTTAAAAGAAGGGGCTGGAGAGATGGCTCAGCGGTTAAGAGCACCGTCTGCTCTTCCAGAGGACCAGAGGACCCGGGTTCAATTCCCAGCACCCACATGGCAGCTAACAACTGTCTGTAGTTCCAGTTCCAGGCAAACACCAAGGCAAATAAATAAATAAAAGTTTAAAAAAAAAAAAAAAAAAGAAAGAAAAAGGGAGCTGGGTTGTGTTTCACACCTTTAATCCCAGCACTCAGAGGCTGAGGCAGGCAGATCTCTGAGTTCAAAGCCAGCCTGGTCTACAAAGCAAGCTCCAGGCCAGCCAGGGCTTTGACACAGAGAAGCTCTGTTTTAACACCACCACCACTCCCCAAAAAGGAAAGAAAAAATAAAAGGAAAATTTGTTATCCAACAAGCATATGAGGACATCAATCATTGTCCAGTAAACATCCAATAAAGAGAGTGTGAGGAAGTCTCAAAAAAGAAGAAGAAGAAGAAGAAGAAGAAGAAGAAGAAGAAGAAGAAGAAGAAGAAGAAGAAGAAGAAAAGCAGTAGAAGAAGTGATTGCGAGGGGCTTGTGAGTCTTTGGGACATGGGAGTGGTGTGGATTGCTGTGGAGGTAAGAAAACTGAGTTATATGTAAGTTCCCTTCCTAAAACAAAGGCTTCATAACCTGAGACAGTATAAGAGAAGTCAGTTCCTGATGGACTGGCTAATCAGAGCTGTAGGAACACTTGGTTATCTCTGGCTGAAGTTTCCATAAACCTCCAGGGCTGAAGAACCATAGAGAGGGGCCAGATGCTATTGAGGGAACAGGCAGTAAGAAAAGCTGTGTTTGAGCCCCATCTCACTGGGTCACACAGAACCATGGTCACAGAGGAGGAGCTAAGAAAGATTCAATAGAAAAGCTTGTGGCTTTCCGGAGTCCTGTGGTAGGATGAGTACTTAATGAAGGAGGAGAGACTCTGACCAAGGTAGAATGACATAGACCAGCAAACAAAGAAGTTTTTAAGGTGCCAAAGCCCATGGGAGGAGATGAGGGAGTAGCAGGCTCCGGAAGACAAATGCAGCAAGATTTATAACTAGCTGGAGTTCCTCAAGAAATACTGATAAGAAAGCCACTTACTTCTGTGCTTGTGAGTCTTTAAATGATCTTAAAATCTGACCAGCGGTTCACCAATGGGTTAAAAGAAATGGAGGACATGGGAAGGTAGTGGTGGTCCCCACAACATCTCCTGTGGAAGAAGGTGTCTCAGGATGGGAGCTGCCTGAGATGCTCCTCTGACGGGGTGATTAAAGTTACCTACAAATAGGGCTGGAGAGGTATCTCAGCAGTTCAGAGCACTGTTGCCCTTGAAGAGGACTTGGGTTTAGTTCCCAGAACCCATATGGTGACTGACAGCCGTTCAACTGGAGAGTCCTAGGAGATTGATCCTATGTCCTCCTCCGACCATCACAGGCACCAGAAAATGCACGTGATGCACAGACATACATGCAGACAAGACACTCATACACTCAAAAATAAATAAATCTAAACAAAACAACAACATTCCAGTCACCCCTATACTCCTAACACTCAAAAGGCAGAGGCAGGAAGAGTATGCAAATTAGTAACATTTCATCTGCTCTACAAGTTCCCAGTCAGCAGACAGACAGACAGACAGACAGACAGACACACACACACACACACTCACACACACACACGAGATAGAGAGCATAGGAAGACACTTTGGCTGAACCTTTGGTGTCTTGAATCTTCAGGATCTTTTCACCCAGGAAAGAAGGGTCAATGCAGAAAACACAGAGCCACAAAAACAACCGGCTAACTGACTCTTGCCAAAGAAGCAGGAAAAGCCAACTCAGTAAGACAGGACATTCAGAAGACAGGACATTCTGAAGTAAGACAGGACATTCAGATAATAGCTGTTTCACTCACGCCAAGTCTTACAGGGAAATTGGCATCGTGTCCTGATTGAAGGACAAGGCCACTGTTCCACAGTCTGGGAGAGGGGCCATAGAAGATTCCCTCAAGGTGGTGTGGGAGGCTGTCAAATAAGGACCGGGTGTTTTCTCCCCTTCTGGACAGTAACAAGACCCTTCTCAGGGGCCACAGAGACAGCCTGGGGTCCTATACTTAGGTTCTGTCTATCGGATACAGCGTTCCTCCTTCCTGGGTATTCGTTGGGTAAGTCTGGGAAAGGCCCTGTGGAGATTCTTCATCTCTAACCCTGTGGATCTTTCCCAGGACCCAGTAGTAAAAGAACACCCACTGGGGTGTCTCTTGAGATTGTGAGAGAAGGCAGAGGCTCCATCTGAAGGTGAGGATCTCAAGCCCAGGAGTAGCAGAGATCTCCCTGAGCATTGAAGCAAGCCAGGGAGTCTCAAGACAGCTTGTTGATAACCTATGGCTCTCCATCCCAAACACCAGGGAGTCTTAAACTGAGAGAGCACAGCTGAGTTTACCTGTAATGCCAGCAATGCTGAGGCAAGGGCAGGGGTTGCTAGGAATTTCGGGCTTCATAGTGTGTTCCAGGGCAGCCATGGAAGTGCAGCAATACTTTGCCTCAAAAACCCACTTAAATAAATAGATGAAAGCATTTTAAAAATAAGTAAAAGAAAATTTGCAGTTCATCTGAGGATGAGAGCATTACTCTGCTACAGGAGGAAGGAAGGGAGAGAGAAGGGAGGGAAGGAGGGCGGGAGGGCGGGAGGGAGGGAGAAAAGCACAAATCAAGAATCTTCACAAAATAAACATGAAAATTTTCACCAAACAATCATCAAATGGTCCAACAAATTCTATTAACACAGAGAACTCAATTATATATTATATAAAAGACATACAAATATATGAGTAACTGTATTTTTGCATAACCATGCAAGGCAGATTCAAATTTGAAATTGATTAGATAATGTACTATGTTAATAGGCTAAATAAAGAAAAAAATAAAATACCCACTCAGGATTTTTAAAACTTTTAGTAAAACAAGATTCCCTTGCTCATTTTGGTGGCACATGCCCTTAATCCAGATTCTCATGAGGGCAGGGTAGATTTCTATAAGTTTGAAGCTGGTCTACATAAAAAGTTCTTGACCATTCAGGCAACATGGTGAGACCCTGTTTTAATAAATTAACTAATTAAATTAAAACTTCCAAGAAAGTAATACAGATAATATTGGTGGCTCGTGCTGCCAAACCTGAGTCCTTGAGTTTAAACCCTGGGACCCACATAGTGAATGGAGGGTAGGAGCTAAGTTGTTATCTGATCACCATATGTGTGCCCTAGCACGTGGAGCACACATGTACACACACACACACACACACAAAAAAAAAAAAAAAAAAACCTAAAATTAAAATTAGAGATGCAATTTAAAATATCTTAAAAGAGGAGGCTAGTAATAACAGTGTCAGATTAAGAAACAGGTCAAAAAAGTGTAATAGTCTATCTAGGTACAAGATAATGAGGATAAGACACCAAGCAACAGTAGGCAACAGCATATAAACACATGAGGCATGAAATTTAGGAAAGATGGGGGCGGGGACTGCAGAGATGGCTCAGTGGTTATGAGCACTTGCTATTCTTGCAGAGAACCTGGGTTTGATTCCCAGCACTCACATGGCATCTCAAAACTGTCTGTAACTCCGGTTCCAGGGGACCTGACATCCTGTTCTGCCCTCATTGGACACCAACCATGCTGTGGTGCAGAGGCAAAACACACATACAAATAAAATAAAAATAAGTAGGTCTTTAAGAAATGTATTAAGGCACTGTGGTTTACTGAACCTGGATAGACAGAATGACTAAAAGGAACAAAATGTGGTGGCACTTAGAACACTGAGGCAGGAGGATTATCGTGAGTTTGAGGCCAGTCCAGGAAACAGAGTGAAACTCTCTCAGGAAACAAAGGAAAAAGAAGTGAAGGAAACAGACATGGGGATTCACACTGAAAGTCACAGTACTTGGAAGATCGTGGCTGCTGAGGGATGGGGTTCGGTTCTCAACACCAACAGGTGGCTCACAACCATTCACATCTCCAGCTCCCTGGATCCAACACCCTCTTCTGACCTCTGAGGGGTGAACTTACACATAACTGCCTACATACACATGTAGACAAATGAATTCATTTTTTTTTATTAAAAATTAAGCTAGACTTCAGCCAGGCGGTAGTGGTACACTCCTGTGATCCCAGCACTGCGGGGCAGAGGAAAGTGAATCTCTGTAAGTAGGAGGCTAGCCTGGTCTACAGAGCAAGTTCCAGAACAAGGCTATATATACAGTGAAACCCTGTTGGGGGGTGGAGGGGACAGACAACACCCAAAAAAAAGGAGGAAAAATCACACTTCTCCATGTTCCAAGTATCATACTTTTTAAAGATAACTTTTAAAGTTTGATAACATTTTATTTTTGATAGACATCTTACTGCGTATTGCTGATGCCCTAGAGTTCTCGGGGCTTGAACTAGCTCTGCCTCTTCAGGGCATACACCATAGCACTCACCTATTCTATCTCCTCCCAGATCCCCCCACCTCTATTAACCCAACTTTATATTTTTTCTCTCTCTTAGAAACAAAACCAAAAACAAAGCAGAAACATGCACACAAATAAAAAGAAACAAACCTTCCTCCACAGCTAACACAACTTTATATTCTTTCTCTCTCTTAAAAAAAAAAAAAGAAAAGAAAAAAGAAAGAAAGGGGCTGGAGAGATGGCTCAGTGGTTGAGAACACCGACTGTTCTTCCAGAGGACCTGAGTTCGATTCCCAGCAATCACATAGCAGCTAACAACTGTCTGTAATCCCAAGATCTGACACCCTTACAGTTATACATGCAGGCAAAACATCAATTTACATAAAAATGAAGATAAATATTAAAAAAGAAAGAAAGAAAGGGCTGGAGAGATGGCTCAGAGGTTAAGAACACCGACTATTCTGAGTTCTAAGAACACTGAGGTCCTGAGTTCAATTCCCAACAACCACATGGCAGCTAATAACCATCTATAATGACATCTGGTATCCTCTTCTATATACTGTATACATACTAAATAAATAAATATTTAAAAAAGAAAGAAAGCAAGAAAAGTCAGATGTTGGTAGCCCCTGCCTTTAATTCTAGCACTCAAGAGGCAAAGGCAGGCGAATCTCTGTGAGTTCAAGGCCAGCCTGATCTACAGAGAGAGTTTCAGGATGACCAGGGCTACACAGAGAAACCCTATCTAAAAGAAAAAAAATAAAAAGAAGAGGAAGAAGAAAAGCACATATACACAAAGAAAAATAAACCAAAACAAAATGCCAAAGCAAACAAACAAAACATATTGAATGGATTCTGCCGTGACTACCCCTGTACATGAGGTGAACCATGGGGTGTGGCTGATAGACCTAGTCATTTTCCTTTTCTCAGCAGCTATCAGCTGCAAATAGCTTCTTGCCTAGGGGTGGGCTTTTCTGTGTTCTTCCCCCTCCCTTTTGTGCTGGAGCTTGGTCTGGCTTGAATTTGTACAGGTCTTGTGCCTAGTTTTGGAGAGAGGGCTCATGTGTGCATCAGGGCTACTGTGTCTGGAAGACACTGCTTCCTTGGAGTCATCCATCACTGCTCGTTCTAAGGCATTTCACCTCATCTTCTGCATAGGTCCCTGAGCCTTGAAGTCAGAGGGGTTTGCTGAAGACTTCCAGTTAGGGCCAAGTGCTCCAAAGTCTTTCACTCTCTGCACTTTGTTCATTGTGGGTCTTTGTGTTCATTACCACCCACTGCAAGAAGCCGCTTCTCTGATGAGATCTCTCACTTGTCATTGGAACATAACGCAAAAGAGGGCGCTCACCAGCCGCTCACCCATGGTGCACACTAGGGTAGAGTAGGTACCCGGTCCCTCACTTCCTACATGCTCTCACACGGGCTCTGCCCTTCTCCTCTTCATCAGAATAAGGAACAAGGAAGTGCCACCTGTATGGTGTGACAGATGTCAACAGAGCAGCTGTTACTAGGCTAAAGTAAGCAGGACTCGCTGCTGCCATGCCCTGCCCCTGTTCTTGGTTCTGTGACATCTGCTCCAACTCTCCTCCTGCACCTCTCTTTACCCCATATCTCCCTTTGCCTCCCATGCCCAGAGTCCCAGCTTTACAGCAGTTTATGTTGCTGAGTGTTTCTGTTTGAGGATTATATAGCTAAAGCATCCTTTAATATATATTACATTACAAATACACAAATGCACATCTATAAAAATGATAGTTGTATTGTGTGTGTGTGTGTGTGTTGCATAGCATGGCATATGATGGAGGGTCAGAGGATGCTCCATAGAGTAGGCTCCCTCCTTCCATCTTCAAGAGGGTTCTAGGAATCAAACTCAGATCACCGGGCTTGTTTAGCAGTCTTTCACCCAATAAGGTAGTAGTTCTCAAACTGCGAGCCGAGTCCTCTACAGAGGTCATAAATCAGATATCCTGCATATCAGATATTTACATTATTATTCATAACAGTAGCAAGATTACAGCTACAAATAGCAATGGGATAGTTTTATGGTTGGGGGTCACAGATCATGAGGGACTGTATTGAAGGGTCACAGGGTTAGGAAGGCAGGCTGAGAACACTGCTCTTACAGTACCTGTCAAATGACACTCACTCCCTCTGTGTACCCATGGGCTGGCCACTGTATGAGTTCCTTCTGCTGTTTGCCATCTCAGCCATGACCCCTTTGAGGATTAGGCGCAAATGTCACTCTCCCTTTCCTGTCATAGATTATGCAAGTGGGCATTGGATTGTGTAAGGTGTGTGCTGGCTCCTTCCTCCACTACTAACACAGCAATGGTATGAAGGAACTTTTTCCCTCTTACTTGCAGAGGGAAGGAATTGAGCAAGCAAAGGCTTATAACTTGCGCTCTTGGCAGGCACGGACAAATAAACAAAGAGCCTCCCAAACTGCCGGAGCGGAGCCCGCAGGGAGACTCCCATAGCCTAGGACTGCAAGTTAACAAAGTCACTCATTGCTCTATCAGGGATGGCTAGGAGACCCCTCCTAGGTCCTCCTTGCCGACAGCTGTAGTGACCAGATCTCCCATGCGTTTGAGCTAGCACCCAAGGAATGATTTTTAGTAGAGATTAAAGTAAGGCTGGTCAGCCTGACAGAGAATGTCGGACTTTCATGTTTACCAATTGCTCCTGTAAATTAAAGTCTCACCTGCTCAGCCACACGATGTAGAGCATATCACTTCAGAGTGTCCTCTTGAGAGATATTCAGACCTATCTTATTCAGGGATTCATCATCTAATGATAATAGGCTAGGGCTGTGGTGCAGTGGGTAGGGTGCTAGCCCAGCAGGCAGCAAGCCCCAGGTTTTACTCCAGCATGCACTCCTGTTATTCCAGAGCTCCAAAGGTGGAGATGGAAGGATCAAGAGCTAAAGGTCATCTTTAGCTGTATAGCCAGTTCTTCTCTTGATATTTATTTATTATGTATACAGTGTACAGAAGAGGGCACCAGATCTCATTATAGATGGTTGCAAGCCACCATGTGGTTGCTGGGAATTGAACTCAGGTCCTCTGGAAGTGCTCTTAACCTCTGAGCCATCTCTCCAGCCCAGCCAGTTCTTACTACAATAGAAACTGCTTCAAAGAGTCCCCCCACCCCCCCAAAAAAAAGATATAGGAGAAGAAAAGAAGTTTCTATCTTTTCAAATAATGTGTTTTTAATGTAATAAATTACACTCTTGTTTGTTTGTTTCCTCTGTGAAGGCTTAGCCATCCTGTGCCTCTGTGTGTGTGTGTGTGTGTGTGTGTGTACCCTCGCATATGGGTGTTGGGGACCAGAATATCAGGGTCTTCATTGCCAACCATCACTGCTCTGAGCTAAGCTTTGTTCCCGGCTTTTGAATTTTATTTTATTTCAGTCTAGTTAAGTTGGATAACTTGGGACAGGTCTTCTCAAGTAGTGGAGACTGATTTCAGACTTGCTTTGTAGCTGAGGGTAACCTGGAACTACACAAGTCCAAGAACAGTCCAACCAATGTAGTTATCCACTGCCTTAAAACAGAAAGTGCAGGGCAGGTAGCTCAATGGTAGAGTGTTTGACTGGGGTACATGAGGTGCGGGGTTCAATCCCTTGAACACATAAAGGAATGACCATGTTTTAAAATCTTCAACCCAGACAGCAAGTTAGTTTGCCTGAGATTTACAATGAAATATGATTTTTGTTCCTTAGATTGAGTTTATAAAATATATGATATTTCCTGCACATCCCTACTGGGGATTAATATGCACAGTATATGAAGAACTGCAAAAACTAAGCCAGTATACCTGCTAGAAACAAAACAAACAAACAAAAACTTCAAATCACCTAACTTTGGGCCAAGGACTGGAAGCAGAAGTAATGCACTGTCCCACCCACTAGCCACAAGGGAAATGTAAATCAAAACTGATGGCATCTCACAAAGTCTAAATGAAGGTCCGTGAGAGGACTCGGCAGGTGATAACCTGAGCTGCAATCCCAGGACTTTCCTGGCGAACAAGAGAACTCTGATGAATTGTCCTCTGAGCACTAAGGTGCTTGAGAAGGTGGGGACGTTTGGCCTGATACCCCCCTCCACACTGAAGGTAATTTTAAGAAGAGGCAGCAAATGCTGGATACGGAAAATGTGCCACATGTACACAGAGGAATTTATTTAGCCATAAAAAAATTAAATGCGGGCTGGAGAGATGGCTCAGAGGTTAGGAGTTAAGACTGTTCTTCCAGAGGTCCTGAGTTCAGTTCCCAGCAACTACATGGTGGCTGACAATCATCTATGATGAGATCTGGTGTCCTCTTCTGTATGCTGTATACATAATAAATAAATAATTACTAAAAAATTAAATGCTAGCATTTGGAGGAAAATGAATGTCACTGGGAATCATGTTTAGTGAAATAAGCCCAACTCAGGAAAGGACACACAGCATGTTCTCTATCATATGGAACCTTGTGTAGGCTATGAAGCTGGAATTCACTATGTAGTTAAGGATGACCTTGAATTCCCGCTCCTTTTTTTCTTCTACCTTCTGGGCTCTAGCATTATAGGTAGGTGTCACCACCTTTGGCAAGAGCACTATCTTATTTCCTTTAGTTGACTGATAACTAATCTACTATTTTGGTTGGTGTCATTGCTTTTATTGTGTTGTTGTTTTTTGGTGTGTGCCAGGAATCAAATTCAGGGCCTTGAGTATGCTTGGTGAGTGATCTACTCAGATCAGTTTACAGAGTTGGTATATATATGTGTGTGTGTGTGTATATATATATATATATATATATATATATATATATATATATGTCTCTATAACCCAGGCTGGCCTGGAATTTACTGTGAAGCTGACTTTAAAAATCATGGTAATCCCCCTGCCTCAGTCTCGCACATTTGGAATCATTATGGGCCACCAAATTCAGATTCATATCTTCCTAAAAATATTTTGTTCTCTTTAAAATCCTGAATCAATATATTTCCACTGGGCATAGTAATTGACTTCTACAATAGTCACTCTTGAGAGCAGGGACAGAAGGATGAGGTTTTCAAGGTCACCTTCAGCCACATGGCAGGTCTGGGGTTGGCACAGAATACAGCAGTTCCAATCTCAAACAAAGTAGATATTTTTTTTTTAAATTTTATTTATTTACTTATTTATTTGCCTTGGTGTTTGCCTGGAACTGGAACTACAGACAGTTGTTAGCTGCCATGTGGGTGCTGGGAATCGAACCCGGGTCCTCTGGAAGAGCAGACGGTGCTCTTAACCGCTGAGCCATCCCTCCAGCCCCACAAAGTAGATATTTTTATGACATCAAGACCTGTATATGAAATACTGTTTCTGTGCTTACATAGGGCACACAGGGCAGTGTAATAAATGAGGATTCCAGTTGTCAGTCACAGTAATAATAACTACACTTTATAACAATCCAAAGAGACCATGTGTCATAGCCAATTCTACTCTACCCCCCAAGCCCAGGTCTCACTCTGTGGCCCAGGCTGCTCTAGAATTTACTGCATAACCTGACTGGCCTTGAACATGCATCAGTCCTCCTGACTCAGCTTCCTGAGCACAGAGAACAGATATGAATCACTGCATCTGGTTTACGTACTGCCTTAGACTTGAACGCCTGGTCTTAAGTATGCTAGGCAAATACTCTACCAACTGAGCCACATCTCCAGCCTACCTGCTCTTAGGTGATTTCAGCTAAATTGTGCCTGAAGTAACTCAAGGGATATAGTAAATTGGAGGCCAGCATATATGTGTTGAGCCTTTTAGACCTGTAAAAATAGCTTAGTACTGAAACCCACTATACCCAAAACTGTACTTGATAACCAGAAACCAGTGACATCACTTACTTAAGATAATCAGGCACAGATGACATGATGTCCACGGACAGTATATAAGCAGAAACCAAAAGCAATGCTCTGCTCTCCACATCTTCAGTTGAAGACACTGGAGAGATGCCACCTTGTCTGCCCTGATGCTGAAGAGACTTCCTGAATAGACTCTCAAACCAGAGACTATTGAAAGACTAGACCCAGTCTTTGGCTAAGGGATGCCACACAGGTGAACAGCCTTAGGGAGATAAGCTCAGTTAGGAAGTTAGAGTGTGAGCCTTGTGTCATGACCTTCAGCATGATGTAACTTTCCTTATAACAACTACAAGGTACTGGTCAGGACAGTAGACTACAAGAGACACTATTTCAAAAAGAAGAAAAGGCTGGGTGGTGTGGCACATGCCTTTAATCCCAGCACTCTGGAAGTAGAAGCAGGCAATCTCTGTGAGTTCAAGGCCAGCCTGGTCTACATAGTGAGTTCCTGGACAGCCTGAGCTACACAGTGAAACTCTGTCCCAAAAATGAGTGTGTGTGTGTGTGGGGGAGAAGATAAAGAAAGAAAGAGAAAAAGAAAGAAAAGGCAACATACATGTCAAGTACACGATAACAGAAGTATACTCTCATTTATCCCACAGAATACTTTCATTTATCCCACAAAATACTCTCATTTATCCCACAAAATATAGAGTCCACACAGCAGCGCCTCTCTTACCTGTCTACGGTCTCCTTTTCTGTCAGTTCACTTGCCAGTGGTCAGGGAGGAGTAGAAGATACATATAGTACAATGAGAAGTTAGGGGGAAAAAAAGACAATATTCATGGAAACCTCCTTACAATATCTTGATATTTTTTGTGAGTTGTTAGCCTATTGTATTTGATTTGTAAATTGTTCTTTGTCATACATGTGTATTACATGTAAAATTGGTGTTCACAGCCATGTCAGTAGTCTTGGCAGGAGTCTTCCATGGGTAAAGGGACCCCCTTGTGTGATCACCAGATGGATGAATCCTTTATCCTCAGATGTCACATACCTGTTCAAAGTGGCACTGGAATGGAAGCCAGGCCAGATGGTTCCAATCTCACTGAGTATTTTGGTTTTGTTTTAGTCTATGATGGTTCCCATGAGAATGTCTATGAATTTATGTACTTATTCATCAAGTTTATTTAACACTATCATTAGATAGGCAGTGAGCTGTTCCCCAAGTAGATACAAGATGACTTTAATCTTTCTGGGTTCACAGCACGGCTAAGAAGAGGAAAGTAGGCAATTTTGCCTGTGTTCTGAGAACTTTGAGTTTGGAGATCAAGAACAACATTTTGATCTAGGTATCAAATACCATCCAAGCATTGGGATCTGCGGCCTGGACTTCCCATTTATTTATTTATTTATTTATTTATTTATTTATTTATTTATTTATTTATTTATTTAGTTAGTTAGTTAGTTAGTTAGTTAGTTATTTAGTTAGTTAGTTAGTGAATTGGTGTTTTGCCTGCATGGTGTCAGATCTCGGAATTACAGACAGTTGTTAGCTGCCATGTGGATGCTGGGAATCAAACTCAGGTCCTCCAGAAGAACAGTCAGTGCTCTTAACTGCTGAGCCACCTCTCCAGCCCACCCTGGACTTCTAGATGGTGCTGGGTAAGCCAGGATTCAGAAGACAAGAAATACACAGAGTTGCCTTGAGTCAAAAGCAGAATCAGCAAAGAGAAGGCATGAGCTGGCTGCAGCAGAAGAGCCAGACTTGTACTTACCAGCAAATACATTCTACCTCAAAAAGCCAAGAAGCATCTCAATGAAAAATTGTTGATGCTGGGTAGTGGTGACACATGCCTTTAATCCCAGCACTTGGGAGGCTGAGGCAAGGCAATCTCTGTGAGTTCCAGGCTAGCTTAATCCACAGAGTGAGTTCCAGGACAGCCAGGACTACACAGAGAAACCCTTTGTCAAAAGAACAAAAACACAAAAGCAAAACCAAAAATTGTTGTTTTGGTTTGTGTGTGTGTGTGTGTGTGTGTGTGTGTGTGTGTGTGTGTGTGTTGTTTTAATACAAAGTCTCACCAGGTAGCCTTGGCTGATTTAAAACTCTATATGTAAACCAAGCTGGCCTGGAACTCAAATCTGTCTGCCTCTACTTTCAAATACTGAAATTAAAGGGTGGGCCAATACCCAAATTCTTTTTTTTTTTATAGTGAGCAACTATTCCTCAGAGCAAAACAGTGTAGGTCATGCATAGTGATACAAGTTCTTTATCCCAGCACTCAAGAGACAGAGCAAAAGATCCAGTCAGTAGTTCAAGGCCAACCTCAGGTATAGAGCAAATTTAAGGCTTGGCTGGGCTTCATGAGATTTTGTAATATAAATACATAAATGCACAAATAAAATTTAAATAAATAAGTTAATTAGCTAGACTAGCCGCATTTATTTTGAGTAGTGCTGGCAGCAGCCAGGACGTTTGCATTTTCAAAAAGGGGTGTTATTGACACAGCTGACCCGGTGTGACACCACACACCCAGTGTGACTCCACACTCTAACCCATGTACTCTGGAGTTCCAGGGAGTCCGCCTTCTGAGTTACTTATGAGGTTCCAAGCAACCAGTCCTGTGTAATGCTTCATAGCCATTTAGGATTCTGCCAATTTTTTAGATTTCATTTGGAACTTGACAAGACAAACAGATTTTTATAACAGTGTTACATGAATGTGCTATGTAATTTTTTTTTAAAAAAAAGCTTTTTTTCCTTGAGTCAGAGCTTCACTGTGTAACAGCCCTGAATGTCCTGGAACTCACTCTGTAGACCAGGCTGGCCTCAAACTCAGAGATCTGCCTGCCCCTGTCTCCAGAGTGCTGGGATTAGAAGTATTCAAGACTACCACCTGCTCTGAAAATTTGAATTTTTGTGTGTATACTGTGTGTGAAAGTGAGCATGCTCCTGTGAGAGTCAGAGGGCAACTTTGAGCAGATGGTTTTCTCTTTCCACTTGGTTGGGACAAAACTCTTTTGTTTCTGTTATGTTGTACTCCAGAATAGCTCTTAACCTTTCCCTGTTGCCAAGTACTTTTTTTCCTGAAAGATTTATTTATTTATTATGTATACAGTATACAGAAGAGGGCACCAGATGTCATCATAGATGGTTGTGAGCCACATGGCAGTTAACAACTGTCTGTAATCCCAAAATCTGACACCCTTACACAGTTATATATGCAGGCAAAACACCAATTCACATAAAATAAAAATAAATTTAAAAAAATGGGGACTGGAGAGATGGCCTAGCGGTTAAGAGCACTAACTGTTGTTCCAGAGGTCCTGAGTTCAATTTCCAGCAACCACATGGCGGCTCACAACCATCTATAATGATATCTGGTATCCTCTTCTATATACTATATACATAAATAAATAAATTTTTAAAAAAAAATATTACAGATTACAGATTTGCCACAGCCACCACACTAACACATTCAGCTTTCTTTTTTCTTTTTCTTTCTCTTTTTTTTTTTTTTTTTTTTTTTTTTTAATGTAGGTTCTAAGCTTTGAACTTGTACTGTCAGGCTTGTGTGGCAAAGGCTTTTACCTGTGGAGCCATCTCACTTGCTGGAAATTTGTTTTTATATTGTAGTGAAGAGATCACTTAATTTGCTTGAGGAAAGCCTCAAGGATGAGGTGACCTTGAGCTGAGTTTAAAAAAAAAATGAGCAAACAAAAGGTGAAAGGTCAGAGAAGGAAGACACACACAGGATTAGGGGTGGGCTGTCAGGGTGCCCAACGCCCATTGGCTTCTTTCAGGTTTCAGGAGCATTACAAGAAAGTGAGACCTGAAGTACATGAAGGCTCTCTGTAAACTACACACATTGCCTCACAGCACTGAGAGGAATATTGTCAGAATGAGGTGATGCATTGACTGCACATGCACTGAAAGCAAAATGTATACGAGCATTCTTATTATATAAAATAAATTAAACTGGGGGCTGGAGAGATGGCTCAGTGGTTAAGAGCACTGGCTGCTCTTCCAGAGGACCCGGGTTCAATTCCCAGCACCCACATGGCAGCTCACAACTGTCTGCAACTCAAGTTTCACTTGATCTGACACCCATGGCAAAAAAAAAAAAAGTTAAAAAAAAATTAAACTATTAATAAGTATAATTATATGAATAGCAAATTTATGTATAGCATTAAGACTGAATTACTGGGATATTTTCTTGCTTCATATCTCTGAAGATCCACTATTACAAATTATATTTTCTCAGTGAGTATTAAAAAAAAAAGAAAGGAAAGCTGAGAAAAGGTAACCAGAAATATCATTCTAGCTCACCATGATTCTGTTTTTCTTTTGCATAAGCCTGTGTCTTTCAAATAAATCCACAAGCAAATAGCTCCATTCTGTAGATGAGAAATTATAAAAGACCACGTAATCGGCTCACAATGAGATTGAAAACAAGCCCAGAGGAAACACACGTCTATTCTTGAGAAGTCACAATGTGTGGGTCTGTTTGCACCTCTCGCAGAGTGTATACTCCTGACACGTCCTGTCTTCCAATTGGACTTTATGAATGAGGGCTGAAGGTGTGAGCTGCTGAATGTGAAGAAAGAATCTGCGGAGGCAACAGAAGTCCCCACACACTGGAAGCCAGCCATTGTGTGGGGTCTTGAAGAAGAAGCAAAACCCAGAAAGTCAGAACCCTAAATTTGTAAAAACAAGAGCTATTTTCTCAGTCTTCAATGGTGGCTCTGGGTAGGACCCAGTGACATGAACAGGAAGCAATGCACAGGTACAGATTTCAGAATTGTTCTGCCTCCTGTCTTCCCCAAGAGTGTGCCAGAAAAACAAGAACATTCTTTCACCTTCAGCTCAGGGGCCCCCAAACACCTGGAAACGGGGATCTGGCTGCCATGTCCGATCTGCCCTGGACCATCTGACTGCCTGTCCACTCTGCGTGGAACTTCTGGCTACTGTTTATTATCTTCTATTGTTTGTCCACTACAGCCTTGCCTGACTTGGAAGGTGTTGTGTAAACCACACCTCCCTCCCATTGCTGCCTTTTGAGTGTTGGGATTACAGGTGTGCTCCCCCAAACCTGGCTGAACATAGATGTCTTGTATAAACAAAACTATTACAGAAAAATATTGATGGAAAAGATATTCAATGTTGTGGAATATTACTTTAACTATGTAAAGGTGTGTTGCTTTTGCTTATGCTGCATTTGTTTAATTAGGTAAAAATGTGTTACTGCTTGACCTTGCCCTCCCTAAGGCTCTAGATTGGTCTAAAAAAAGCTGAAGGGGGTGGGTGGAGAGGGCGGAGTGGTTAACAGCACTGGCTGCTCTTTCAGAAGACCCAGGTTCAATTCTCAGCACCCACAATGTAACTCAAAGATTGAACACCCTCACACAGACATACACAGCTGTCTGTAACTCAGATTTAACACCCTCACACAGACATACATGCAGGTAAAAACACCAATACACATAAAAAAAATTGTAAGAAAAATTTAAAATTAAAAAAAAAAAATTAAAGCTGAACAGCCAATACCTAGGCTAGAGGGATAGACGGGGATGGCAGACAGAGAGAATAAAACGAAGAAGGAGGGGGCTGGAGAGATGGCTCAGCGGTTAAGAGCACCATCTGCTCTTCCAGAGGACCCGAGTTCAATTCCCAGCACCCACATGGCAGCTAACAACTGTCTGTAGTTCCAGTTCCAGGCAAACACCAAGGCAAGTAAATAAAAATAATAAATAAATAAAGTTTTTTTTAAAAAAAAATGAAGAAGGAATCTAGGCTCTCTAGGAGAGAGAGAAGAGGAAAAACAGAGAGAGGGAGAAAGGGACACCACCGAGGTCAGTCAGCCAGACACGGAGGAAGCAGGGAAATAGGACCTACAGAATGAAAGAAAAGTAAGAAGCCCTGAGCAAAATGTAGATGAAAGAGACACGTTAAATTAAGTTATCAGAGCTAGTGGGACAGGCCTGAGTTAAGGCCGAGCATTCAGCTAATAAGTCTCCATGTCATGCTTTGGGAGCTGGTTGGTAGGTGGCCTGACAAGCCCAAGCTTGTTAAATCCTCTAAAAGATACATAAAATACCAGTTGATTGGTGTGGTGACGCCCAGTCATACTGATGGATAGCACCAAGTCTAGTTATTTAACTTACTTTTAATTTGTATTCTAGGGGGCTGGAGAGATGGCTCAGCGGTTAAGAGCACCCTCTGCTCTTCCAGAGGACCCGGGTTCGATTCCCAGCACCCACATGGCAGCTAACAACTGTCTGTAGCTCCAGTTCCAGGCAAACACCAAGGCAAATAAATAAATAAATAATAAAGCTTTAAAACAAAACAAAAAAAACAAACAAACAAAAATTTTGTATTCTATAATTAATTAATCAATCCATTTATTTGAATGCTAGGGAATGAGCCTAGGGCCCTGCACATACTAGGCAAGTACCCTACTCCCAAGCTTTGCCATCAGCCCTTCTTGTTGTTTATTTATTTTTTTAAAACTTTATTTATTTATTTGCCTTGGTGTTTGCCTGGAACTGGAACTACAGACAGTTGTTAGCTGCCATGTGGGTGCTGGGAATCGAACCCGAGTCCTCTGGAAGAGCAGATGGTGCTCTTAACCGCTGAGCCATCTCTCCAGCCCCCTTGTTGTTTATTTTATTTTGGTTTTGTTAATATTGCTTTGAGGCAGAGTCTCAGTCAATGTAATGGCATTCTCTGGTAATCTCAGCAGCCAGGAAGTAGACACAGAGAATCAGGGATTCAAGGTAACCTCAGCTACGTAGTAAGTTTTAAGATTAGCCTGGGCTGGCTACATGACACCTGCTTCAACTAGATAGATAGATAGACAGATAGATAGATAGATAGATAGATAGATAGATAGATAGATAGATGATAGAGATGGATGGATGGATGGACAGGCAGATAGTTCACCTAGTGTTTAAGAGCAGTTACTGTTCCACCAGAGAATGCAATTATTCAACTGCATTCCCAGCACCCTGCTTCAACTGCTCATGACCACTATAATTCCATCTCCATGGAAAGCAACACACTCTTCTGGTATGAGCAGGCACAGGAACACATGTGGTGTACATACATATGTACACACACACAGAGAAGCACATAAATAAAAACATATCTAAAAGTAAAAATAAGGGGCTGGAGAGATGGCTCAGCGGTTAAGAGCACCATCTGCTCTTCCAGAGGACCCGGGTTCGATTCCCAGCACCCACATGGCAGCTAACAACTGTCTGTAGTTCCAGTTCCAGGCAAACACCAAGGCAAATAAATAAATAAAGTTTAAAAAAAAAAAGTAAAAATAAATAATAAACAATAAGTTAAAAAAGCCAGTTCCTCCAGGGTAGCCCAGACTAGTATGAAAGTCACCAAGTAGCTTACCTTGGTCTCCAGCTTGTGATGTTACTGCCTCAGCCTCCCAAGTGTTGGTATTACAGGCTTGTGCCACCATGTCCTGAGTGTGTGTGTGTGTGTGTGTGTGTGTGTGTGTGTGTGTGTGCTGGAGGGCATGGCAGGAAGATCAGTAGTTCAAAATCATCCTCACTGAGAGGCCAGAGTGGGTTACATGAAACCATGTCTCAAAAACAACAAAAATATTCTTGGGATCACATTAAGAGAGTCTTTTTCTGAGACTGGCTTAATTCTTATGTGAGATTTACCAAGTCCTCCTGACTTGTATCCTAGAATTCTGATTAGGGATGCATAACCACCCTAGTCACCACCTAGGGGCCACCAACCAAGTCCTAAGGAATGTCATGGGCTCATTATTAGTTATGAACACTCTGCCTTGTCCTATGTTTGCTTCTCACTAGCTCTTGTTTTAATATTTATTTTTATTTTATGTGAATTGGTGTTTTGCCTGCATGTATAACTGTGTAAGGGTGTCAGATCTTGGAAATTACAGACAGTTGTTAGCTGCCATGTGGATGCTGGGAATCGAACTCAGGTCCTCTGGAAGAACAGTCAGTGCTCTTAACTGTTCAGCCATCTCTCCAGTCCTCTTGCTAGCTCTTAAAACTTATATTAACCTGTTTCTCTTTAGCCACATTCCCTTTCATTCTGTATGTCTTACTTCATGTCTGGCTGCTGGTGGCCCCTGGTGGCTTCCTCTTTTCTCCCGCATTCTCATTTCACCTCCTATTTATCCTCTCTGTCCACCAGCCCCGCCTGTTCCTCTCCTGCCTAGCTATTGGCCATTCAGCTCTTTATTAGACCAATCAGGTGCCTTAGGCAGGCAAGGTGAATCAGCAACACATCTTTATATAATTAAACAAATGCAACAAACGAATACAACACACCTTTACATTGTTAAAGCAATATTCCACAACAGGGTGGTGCAGGTACGAAGAAAAGACAGATATTCAGACACACACCACAGGAAAGTTGGGGTGGGTCACCCTCTAATGGAGGGCACTTTCTGTCACCAGCAACCTGGCACCTGAGCTGTTGAAGATGCACAGGCTGAGGGTGGGGCTAGCGGGTCCCACGGTAGGTGTCTGTAGTTGAGCAGCCTCAGCTGTAAACATCAGGGAGGAGAAGGCAGCCATGGTTGCTAGTCCTGGCACACACTGGTCACTGAGCCTCAACACGGTTGTGCCGTGTCAACAATACAACACACATTTACTCAGGACTTCACTCTCTCAGGGCTTCTTCTGATCTGATCCTTTAGTGGTCTCTAAGCTTTACACAGATGTAGGATATTTTTTGTAGCTATATAAAATCCTGTGTGTATATATGACATGAAAAATAGAAGCCAAATTGCCTGGGGAATAAAAGGCATTTATAGAAAAGAGCAAGAGAAAGAAGAAGGGAGGGAAGTGTGGAGGCAACACTGGATACATCTTTGTTGTAGTATGTTTTCTGGGCCCGGAGGTTCGGACCTGGTCCACGGCGGCTTTTGTCCCCCAAAGGAATGAATCAGACACTTATATTAACTTCATACTGTTGGGCCCATGTCTTAAGCACATTACTAGCTAGCTCTTTCATCTTAAATCAACCCATTTCTAGTAATCTATCTGCCGTGTGTCCCGGCCCGTGGCTCACCTGGATTCCTTACATCATTTTTCCTCAGGGGTCGGATGGAGACTGACTAATTCCACCCCCTTTCTTCCTATCTATCCTCTGATTCTCCACCCACCTCTACGGTGCTCTACATAGGCCAAAACAGTTTCTTTTTTTTTTTTTTTTTTTTTAAAACTTTATTTTATTTATTTATTTGCCTTGGTGTTTGCCTGGAACTGGAACTACAGACAGTTGTTAGCTGCCATGTGGGTGCTGGGAATCGAACCCGGGTCCTCTGGAAGAGCAGACAGTGCTCTTAACCACTGAGCCATCTCTCCAGCCCCCAAAACAGTTTCTTTATTTACAGCATACAGAGAGTATTCTACCACACATCTTTCCATTACTATAAGTTTCCTTCTGCAACAAAGCACCACTTAGAATGATACAATCACTTGTTTCTGCATGGGTTCTCACCATGTGGCCTTGACTGTCCTCCGAACCTGTGATCTTTTTGGCCCAGCATCGGCATCATAAATCCCTGTGCAGTCATGCTTCTGCTTTTCGTTTTGGTAGCAAGGAAATGTATCATTCATACTATTTACTCATAAATTCATTAGAACTTTGTCTCTACTCAAAGAATTAATGTGATCTCCCCACATTAAACCCAAACCCCTAACATAATCTGAAAAGGCTTTCCAATGTTGGGAGCAAAATTTAGGGTGTCCTTTTCACTGTTATTTTCGAATTGGACTTTAAACCATATACGTGTATGCATGTATGTATTTATTTATTTATTTTATGTCCTTGCTGTTTTGCCATAGGTGTCAGGTCCCCTGGAACTGGAGTCACAGACAATTGGGAGCTGCCATGTGGATGCTGGGAATTGAACCTGGGTCTTCTGGAAGAGCAGTCAGTTCTCTTGAGGACTGAGCCTATTCTCCAGGCCTAAATATGACAGGGGTTCTGTTTGTTTGTTTGTTGTTTTAAATAGGGTTTTTCTGTGTTGCCCTAGCTGTCCTGAAACTTTCTTTGTAGACCAGATTAGCATCAGACTTATAGAGATCTACCTGCCTTTGCCTTCCAAGTGCATCATGAGGGCCCAGATTTTTAAATATATTTTATGACTTTTAAAATAATGTGCAGGGGCTAGAGAGGTGGCTCAGAGGTTAAGAGCACTGGCTGCTCTTCCAGAGGTCTTGAATTCAATTCTGAGCAACCACATGGTGGCTCAAAACCATCTATGATGACATCTGGTGTCTGCTTCTGACGTGCAGGCATATGAGCAGGTAGAGTGCTGTATATATAATAAATAAAATCTTTAAAAAATGAAATAATGTACATAAGTATGTGCCTATGTGCAGGCCCCTGAGTAGGCCATAGGAGGTCATCAGATCCCCTGAGGCTCGACTTCACTCATGTCCTCTGGAAGAGCAGCAAACACTCTTAAACATCAAGTCATTTCTCAAGCCTCTAATCTGAATTTTTAATTCACCTGAAAGATAATCATGAGATAGTGAGAACAATAATATTGCATTTTAGATTGATATATTACATTTAAACATTAGAAGTTATCGTTTTAAATGGGGTGACTCACTCCTATCATTCCAGAACCTGAGAGGTAGGGGAGGCAGGAGATTGAGGCCAACCTGGCCCACAGAATGAGAGCCAATCTCAAAACAAAACAAGAACATTTCATCATTATAACAAAGAAAAGAAGAAAGGAATCGGGTAGGAGAGGAGGGCAAGAGAAGGGAGGGGAAGGCAGGGGAGGAGAGGGTTTGTATCTATGTCAATTTCTCTGTCTTTAGGGTTCCTCTCCTAGCCATGGCCTATAGACCATGATGAGTCCATAAGTCAGCAGGACCCCACAGTTTATGAAAGGGTCATTCATTCAGGGCTGAGCGAGAAGGTCCTCGGCCACAGTGAGTTATCTGTCCTGTGTGCATACCCTCAAAGTACAGATGGATCCTCGGGGCAGGAATTAAGAGCTAAAGGGAGTTCTTCTGAGTGGAATACAGTGCATTGATTCACTCAGAGGCACCAGGGTGGGTCTACTTCACCGCCTTTTCCAAGATGCCAAATTTGGCCCTGTGTCCAGTCACGGTAGATATGACCACTCCCTTCATATGCCTGGGACTCTCTCCATAGCTTATCACTGAATTCTAAGTGAGCTTCCCGATGACTTGAGAATGTTTGAAGCAATGTGGATCTGAGTCACTGAAGGCTGGGTGTTACCTCCCCACAAGGCCCAGGACAGACAGCCTTTCACTGGTGAATTCTGGCTGTTGGCTGAGGTCAGCCTGAGGAGAGATGGAAGCAGGAGCCATGCCAGGCAAGCCTAGCATCTCCTGACTCTTATTATAGAGGACATGTGGGCTGAAGCCTAGGCTGGTGCTGGGCTTGCAGTGTAGACAGGATAGGGTGAGAAAGAATGATGCTTTCATGGTTCTTGTCTGTTATGGGTCCAGGGAGATTCTTCGGCTGAGATGAAAGGCAGAGACTGAGTTAAATCACCTTGTTTCCAGAGATAATTGTACAGGTCCCTGGTGTCTACTTTCCCATGCCTATGGGAAGGCTGGACTCAATCTGTCATTGCTAACCAGACCTCCTTGCCATTATTGAATCTATGGCTCGGTTACATCTTCATCATCTGAGAACATTTTCCTTACACCTTTTGTTTGTTTACTAATATCCCTAAAAGTAACAGAGCACAGCTATGACCCAGGCTCTAGGGAATGCCTGAAGAATAGCAGTGAATTAGGCCGACTGTATCAAAATACAGACACATGCAAACTAGATCCAGAGTGCTGGAACAGGAGCTGTGAACCTGGAGTCAGTCACCCAAGAACAGAGGAGAAGTGACCACAGATTCCAAAAGCTTAGAATCTTGATCTGAGAACACTGAAATGGGAGCCTACAAGACCCCGCTCTGTCACTGAGCTACACATCAACCCCTCCTTTTATTTATTTATTTATTTATTTACTTACTTACTTACTTACTTACTTACTTACTTATTTTGCTTTTTCGGAGACAGGATTTCTCTGTGTAGCTTTGGAGCCTGTCCTGGAACTTGCTTTGTAGACCAGGCTGGCCTTGAACCTGCTTTGGAGTGTCTGGCCTCAAACTTCCAGACTGTCTCCCCACTCCAACCCCGTGAGTGTTGTCTGTAATTACAGCTATCACCTCTTTAGGCTTAAATTAATTCATATTACAAACATTGAGTTTTTGGAAAACTTGTATATAAAGCATTGCACCTTGATACAACATATTAAAACATATGCGAATATCTATTACAAAATTTTAGTCACAAAAATGCAGCTAAACTCAACAGATTCTTTTCAATATCATTTTACACAATATAAAAGAAGTGAGAACTTTGTCAGTAAAAAAAAAAAAAAAAGAAAGAAATCTACTTTATTTCATGTCGTTATTTCTTTTCACCCCTACCTAAAAACACATCCACACCTAGCTTTTGTTTCCAGATCCTTATTATAGTGTCCATAAAAATCATTAGAAATACATTGTTTCAGAAAGGGAAGCTGATTCCTCATCTGTCCAAATTGTTAGTTTTCTGATTGACTTCTAAAACCAAACTTTACTCTCTTTGAGGGAAAATAATCTATTTTCCCAGCAAATTCCAATCTGTCACTCACTCTGATAGACACACAGCTCCAACCGTATTATTTTTGGTTTCAACGAACATATCTTCAAATCAATTTTTAAGGCAAAGGCAGCTCAACTTCTTGATTAGTCCCAAAAGTTTTCTTTTTTACGGAGCAGGCGGGGGTTTTGTAGTTGCCTATGTGTTCAGTTTTGTTTGAGACTAGGTCTCATGGCCCAGGATAGAAGGGAAGGCCTCAACTCATCCACAAAGACAGACGGAAGCCCCGCCTCTTGTCTCCACCCCGGTCTTCTCTTCCTGTTGAGTTTTGTTTTCCTGTTTGTTTGAGGCAGGGTCTATCTGTGTAAGGCAGACTTGTACTCGTGGCAATCCTCCTGTCTCTGCCTCCCAAGTGCTAGGATTATACATATATTATACACCACACCCACCTCAGGAGTTCTGTAGTCATCCAGCCAAGGCCACGTTTTCTGATGTAAGATATTCTCTTTAAGCAGCGAACAAGCTGTGGTCTGTCCGGATGTAAGAACTGCACCCACACATGATGTCTCAGCAGGAGAGGCTGCATGCAAAGTTTGTAGCTCATATATTTTTAGTTTTAAATTGTATAGCGAGTAACTTTAGCTCCCAGACATAAAATGATTAAAAGAGAAAAAATTAAGTTCAGGAAGTCCTGGCTGCTCATGGTTTTAATCAATGATTCATTTGTGTGGGCCAGGACTGTCACAATGGATCACTATGTGAAGACACCAACTGTAGTCTCGCTGTCACTTCCTCTTGGGAACTAGAACATTCAATGTCTCCAGCTCAAAGTATAGATGGAGGTTAGGGAGCTGAGGGATTTTTTTTTTTTTTTTTTTTTTTTTAGTAATTATTCTTCAAAGAATGTCTCTGTGAAAACTTATTTTAGTTGTTGCAGAAAGAAGTTGCAGTGCATGCTGAGGGTATTTTAGAAGCCAGTTATTCAAGAGTCAGCCTGGAAAAAAACATGGTTAGTAAGCAGATATTCGGCAGAAGTAGGTTCTCAGGTTCTGCTATGCAGATCCCGGGGATCGAACCCAGGCCATCAGGCTTGCCTGCAAGCTCCTATACCCAAAGCCACCACACACTCACACACTAAATTGATACTCAAAAAGAGTACACCTGATGAAAATGGTATACAAATTGGTGGACTAAAATGAAGAAGCATGTTCTCTTCCTCCCTGCTCCCTGTCTCCACCCCACCCCACTTTTTATTTTAAGAACCACTCTCCTGGAGCTGCAGCAACTCATGAGGCAGGACCTTCAGGAAAAGTGCTTCAGGAGGCACTGTGCAGCAGGTCTCTGTGGCCTTAGACTCCGTGACTCAGCAAGCAGCCAAGAGCAGGGACTGTTTACAAATATATAAGGCTTACATGGAAACAGTAGAAAAATTAGACTAAAAGAAACTGTCTCTTTCAGTAGCCCAGACTGACCTTAAACTCTTGACCTGCTTCAGCCTCCAGAGTGCTGGGATTTGTCTTCTCTGACCATTTTAAAAAATATATTCTTCATTCTGCATTCAGACTAGTTACGTTTTAAGTTGAAACAATGTAGTCGTAGAAAATCCCTTGTCTGCTCACACGAGCCAGTTCAGAGTGCAGAAGCTTCCTGTAGATCCAGATACTAACTGTGAGACTATGGATTCTCAGACTCTGGCCTCCTGAGAATGCACTGTAGCTCAGTTACATTTATTTATTTATTTATTTTATGAGATAGGGTCTCATGTAGCTCAGGCTGGCCTCAGTTGGCTGTGTAGCTGAAGATGTGCTATTCCTGCCTCCTGAAGGCAGAGGTTACAGGTATGTGTTCCAGTTACCTTTTATCTATTATACTCGAGGGCCATAGTCAATACTGTGAGGTGTTTCATACATGGATGTGATGTATTTTGATTATACCCCCAGCCTGTCTTGTTCTTCCCTCAGCCTTTCTCTGTTCCTAGTCCTTCTGTTTTGAGGAGGTGCAGGTGCGCCCAGGAGTTTGAGTGAGTGCTTATTTACAAGACAATGGACACTTCACAGCACTGAAGGGCGACGGTCCCCCACAGACACCTCTGTCAACCTTTAGCTGTCTCCAGATTCCCAGGGAGGGGAGGGGCTTCCTAAACCTATCTCCCAAAGTGATTTTTTTCTTTTGTTTACTTGATTTCTCCTCAAATTCCACCTTAGAAATTCACTGAACAAGTCCAGTGCAGTTTTTACAAGCACTGCCCCATTTCTTTGCTCTTCCTTGGCCAAACACAGTTTGTAGAAACTCAGTGCCCAGCAACGCTACAGTGTGGTGTCCTTTAGAAGGGCCCAACACCTCTAGTATATTAGTATTCATATGAAGTCTCCAGATTTCTTCTCTCTGTTTGGTTTGTTTTTTTAAACTTTTTCTTTTTTCTTAAGATTCATTTGTTTGTATACAGTATATAGAAGAGGGTACCAAATTTCATCATAGATGGTTGTGAGCCACCATGTGGTCATTGGGAATTGAACTCTGGACCTCGGGAAGAACAGTCAGTGCTCTTAACCTCTGAGCCATCTCTCCAGCCCCCTGGTTTTTTTAAGCTTTTTCCAAACAGGGTTTCACTTTTTTAGTCCTGACTGTCCTGGAACTTGCTCTGTAAACCAGGCTGGCCTCTTAGAGATCCATCTGCCTTTGTCTCTCAAGTGGTGGGATTAAAGGCATGTGCCACAACTGGCTGACCCCAATTTCTGCTATCTGCATATTGGTAAATAATTAGAACTGATGCAAAACTGGGCCTGATGATGCACCCCTGCATCCCAGCACTTAGAAAGAAGAAGTCAGAGAATGGGGAGTTCAAGGACAGCCTGAGCTACATAAGACTGTCCAGGAAAATATGATAAATAAGTAAAGCAAAATACAACACACCTCAGCTGAGTCCTTCCTTCCAGGGACCTGGTCTGGGCCCCCTGGTTTTGGCAGTCCTTTGTCCCCCAGCTTGACGCTCAGATTACTGTCAGTTTAGCTTGTCTTCCAAATTCATTTCCTGGGGCTGGAGAGATGGCTCAGAGGTTAGGAGCACTGGCTGCTCTCCCAGAGGACCCCTTGTGCTTGTATGTGTGCATGTATGTAAGTATTTTTGGTTTTGGAAATAGGATCTCCAGGAACTGTGTAGCCAAGGATGGCCATGAACTCCTCTCCTTCTTCCTCCACTTCCCAAAGACTGAGATGAGGGGGCTGGAGAGATGGCTCAGAGGTTAAGTGCACTGATTGTTCTTCCAGAGGACCTTACATAATAAATAAAGAAATCTTAAAAAAAAAAAAAGAAAGAAAAAGAAAAAAGAAAAAGAAGACTGAGATGTGACCACATCTGGCTTGACAACAACCTTTAGGCATTTCTGAGATGAAGGGATCAACGAGGTGGCGATCTGAGGGTGAAGACATCTGCTGCCTGGCTGACAGCTTCATTCAACCCAGAGACCCTCTTGGTGGAAGATCTGAGTCCTAAAAGTCTTTCCTCACATCTCCACATGTGTGCTGTGTGTGTACATGTGCAAATAAATGAAGGTAGTTAAATTTGTTTAAAGAGAGGGGCTGGAGAGATGGCTCAGCGGTTAAGAGCACAGTCTGCTCTTCCAGAGGACCCGGGTTCGATTCCCAGCACCCACATGGCAGCTAACAACTGTCTGTAGTTCCAGGTCCAGGCAAACACCAAGGCAAATAAATAAATGAATGAATGAATAAATAAATAAATAAATAAATAAATATTGTTTAAAGAGAAAAACTGAGAAGCAGAATTTGTGCTGGAGATGTATCTGAATTGATAGAAATCTGTCCAGATGTACATAAGACTCTGGTTCAGTCCCCTGCACCTCAGAAGACCAGAGGATCCCCCATGTTCAGCATTCTTGGTCTGGGATCACAGGTGTGGACTGCCACAAAATGCTACTTTTTTGTTTATTTGGTAGGCTGTTCTTTCTTTTTATTATTACTTCCCTTTTTTATTTTATACATATCATATTTTACCAGCATGTCTATTATATGTATGCAGTGCCCTCAGAGGCCAGTAGAGGGCGTCAGATCCCCTGGGACTGGAATTACAGATGGTTGCAAACTGCTATGTAGGCGCTGGGAGTCAAACACTGCTCCTCTGCAAGAGCAGAGCAAGTGCTGGTCATGGCTGTACCATCTCTCCAGCCCAGTTACTGTTTCTAGAGATAGGATCTTATATAGCTCAGGCTAGCCTTGTACAACCCAAGCTAGCCTCTGCCTCCCAAGTGCTGTGATTATAGGTATGTATCACCACACATATACTTGATTTTGCATTTTTTTTCAAGACATGTTTAAGATATCTTGTTTCTCCAAAGGGTATTTTTGGATCTCTCCTCCTACCTGTAAAGCTGGGTGACCATCCCTCTCCATCTCTGAAAAAAACCGGTATTTTTTCTTTGGGAAATGAGGTGAACTGGGGTAACCAGGCACAGCTAAGGACAGTACTATGCTGAATCTAAGAGAGGGACTCTGTGATGTGCTGAGACATCCCTCCAGAAACCCAACTCATCCACACAGATAGCTGTCTCTTCCCAGCAGGGCCTACTCCCGTTTACCCAGAGCTGAAAGCCAGAAGTGTGTTCTCCAATAAGGCAAGAGGAAGTTTTAAAAAATGCTGAGTGGAAAAATGGTTTAGACAAAGGATCCCACACAGAGCATGTCCCATCCTCTTAGGAAAGAGACAATCACAAGTGAAGACTACCAAGAGCTGTCTGTGACACTAAATTAATAGGACAAATCAATAATTAATATGACAAATACGTTGATAGAAGCAATTGGAATGAAGCAAAGACTGTGTAACACAGCAACAAATGCCCACTGTTTGACTACTATTGCTCTTTGGGACTGGGGATGAGGTTCAGTGGGTACACTGCTTGCCTAGTGCATACAAGGTTCTCTGGTTTGACCCCAGCACAGAATTAAACTGGGTATGGTGACAAATCTCAACCTTCAGGAGGTAGAGGCATTATCAGAAATTAAAGGCCAGCCTTGGCTACATAGGAAATTGGGGGCCTGTCCAGGTTACATGAGACCCTGTCTCAAAAAAGAAAAAAAAGGATTTTAAAGCAAACAAAGCAACCAAAAGCTATGGAAGTCTCTTCATTCATTTGTGAGGCTGAGCAATGTCTATAAGGATGCATGAGGAATACAGAGAAATGCCTGTCGCAGAGAAGGGTAGGGGGTGGGAGGGGCAACCGAGTCTGGAAACAGGGACCTGCAGGGAAAGGGATGGAACCCCAGGGGGCTAATCCAAGAGCATCCCAGCCTGGAATTGGTCTTCCAGGAGTGTGGATCCTGGTTTGACTACTGGTGTGAGAGGAAAGAGCCAGACTGAGGACCAGCCCAGAGATTCAGAAAGCATCTTCCCTGCATGAAAAAGTAACTAGGTCTGGGATTATTAATTGAAATAAAACACAAAAGGCATGCTAAGAACGTGAAGAGGTTTGGATTTTTTTCCTATATTTTAAGTCTGCTGTATGTGTATAGACATATATATATATATAAATATGCATGGCAATATTTATTAAGCAAAACATTGTCCTAAATATTAGGACTCTAAAGGTAATTTTACAGTTCTTCTCAGAAGGAAGGGTGGGATGTGACACAGCCCAACAGTCAAACTTATCAGGTAGCCTGCTGGAGCATCCAGACTGGGTGTGGTGGTGCGTGCCTTTGAACCCAGCACTCACTCAGTCTGCAGGCAAAGGCAGGAGGATCTCTGTGAGTTCAAAGCCAGCCTACTCTACATAGCAAGCTCCAGGACTACTTAGAGACACCTTGTCTCCCTGACCACTCAGAAAAAAAAGAAAAACAGTGTCATGGGGTAGGGGTGGCTTAGCAATTAGGAGTATTGGCTGCCCTTGAGGAATTCGGGTCCTAACACCCACATGGGGCCATTCACAACTACCTGATGCTGCCTCCAAGGGATCCAACACCTTTTTCTGGCTTTTCAGGTAGACACAGAGAGAGAGAGAGAGAGAGAGAGAGAGAGAGAGAGAGAGAGAGAGAGAGAGAGAGAGAAATTTTCTTTTTTGAAAGAATTTTTTAAATTAAATCTAAGAAAAAGTAATAGGGTGCATGCCCTTCAGACAGCTTCCTCTAGCTAACGCCTCTGTCAGGCAGGACACTGATGAGAGTCAGCAGGGGTGCTGGGGAACACAGCGGGGAGGGGCAGCATTCCCACAGTAAAAGTGTAATGAAAGACTGGAATGGCTCGTTCTCTTTCTCTCTTGTTTTGTGTTTTTGTTTTTCCCTCAGCTTTTGCTTTTTGTGACAAGATATTCTGTGACTTCTTCTGGAGAGACATGAGCATCTATTTGTCATCAGAAAGCCCACTCACCTGAGTTAAGGCTCTACGGATGTGGATTCCCAGTCCTGGGGCATTGCTGAGGGATGGACAATAGATCCTAATGAGAGGAAGTGGATGTGTCCCTGGGGGCTCTTTCTTGTCCCTGGCCTTTTCCTATCACTCTCTTCCTTGTAGGTCCTGGGTCTTCTCTGTTACCACAGCCCCAAATGACCAAAGCCCAGGACTCCCACAATCAAATCTCTGTACCGATAGCAAAAAATAACCCCTTCTTCCCTTATGCAATTTATCTCATGTTTCCTGTCATAGCAAGTAGATACCTAAGACAATGTTACATATGGAAAAGATCAAAAAAGCTAAGACTGTTTCTACTTGTTTTGTTTTTTGTTTTTTGAGACAGGTTTGATAGGTAGCCCCGGCTTGGAACAGTCTAGTCTCCAATTTACAGCAATCCTCCTACCTCCACTTCCTGAGTGCCAGAAGATTGGGAGTTTAAGGCCAGCCTAGGCTACATGAGACCTGCCACCCCCCCACCCAATCCCCTGAGCACTAATTAAAAATTGTTCTCCTGAAGCTCAAGGTGGTTCGGTGTTAAGAAGACTTGCTCTTCAGAAGCATTTGGGTTCAATTCTAAGTACTCACTTTGTGGCTCAGGGCCATCCACAGCTCAGGTTCCTGGGAATCTGACACCCTCTCCTGACTTCTGTGGCACCAGGCATTCTTGTACTATACATACATACATGCAGACATAATATTAAAAAAAAAAAAAACTTTATTTAATTATTTATTTGCCTTGGTGTTTGCCTGGGAACTGGAAATACAGACAGTTGTGAGCTGTCATGTGGGTGCTGGGAATTGAACACCGGTCCTCTGGTAGAGCAGTCAGTGCTCTTAACCACTGAGCCATCTCTCCAGCCCCAACAGACATAATATTTATATATGTCAAAAATATAAATAAAATAGTTGGACAATGCTGTTGAACGTCTTTAATTCCAGCACTGGGAGGCAGAGGCAGGTAGATTTCTGTGAGTTCAAAGCTACCCTAGTCTACAGAGCTAGTTCTAAGACAGCCAAGGCTTCCCAAGGAAACCCTGTCTCAACAAACAAACAAATTAAAAGGTTAAATAAAAATAATTAATTTTGAAAAATAGTTGTTCAAGTCTCCCTCAGTCCTAGGGAAGACACCATCACGAGGGTGGATGAACATAGGGCTTTAGATGATTCCTGTGCTTAGGAAAGTTTCCAACAAATCTATGACAAGTGTTTCCATAAATTAAAACCACATACTTTCACAAAAAAATAAAGGGGTAGGCGGTATTTCCAGAATGTTCCTTACAATCAAACAAAATACTAGGCAGAAATTAACAAAGAGTGGTGGCCTATGTACAGAAGCAGCTCAGGAGCTGAATGACCCTGTGAGCGGTCCCTAGGTTCTGCTATGAACATGCAGTGCCATCTGCTTGTGTGACCAGGACCCACTGGAAAAGCAATGTGTGCTTTTGGAGCTCAGTAAGAATTTGGGGCTGTTAATTTCAAAAGAACTTCTCTTGTGCTCAGAATGCTAATTTTTTTTCCAACTAAAATGTGGTTGAGGTGAAGGTAGTTTGTGACAGACAGATGACTAATCCCTAGTCCTATAACCTTGAGACAGGTCCTGCTTAAGAGTTATCTGTTTAATAAACACATGGAGATACTGACACTATTCTCGTGCGTGATGACATGGGTTCATTGCTGTGAGGAGTCAGGGCAAGGAAAGGGGTTAGCATCCGGGGAGGGCTCAAATCCTGCTCCCTTTTCTAAACTCAACAATCTCTCAGATTCAATTCAATTACTGTCTCCAAGCTCCAGTTTGCCCAACATGATCTTATATGTTTTTTTGTTTGTTCATTTGTTTTTGTTTGTTTTTTACAGACATAGTCCCTCTATTATGAAGTTCTGATTGTCCAAGAACTCACTATGTAGGCCAGGAAGGCCTTGAACTCACACAGATCCATCTGTCTCTGCTAGAATTAAAGGCATGTGACACCATGGTGGCTTTGTCTTTGCGTTTTAATATTTACTTATTTACTAGTATGTGTAAGTTTGGAGACACAAGTGCCACTGTACTCCTGTGAGGGTCAGGATTCTCTCTCTCCAGGGAGCAAACTCAAATTGGTAGTCTTTTCATAAAGCCTTTTCTGTCATTAAGCTGTCTTGGCAGCCCTTATTTGACCTTGGAGACAAGGTCTCAAATATCCCAGGCTGCCCGGAAACTCACCAGGTAGTAAAAAGCAACCTTGAAACTCATGATGTTACTATCTCTATTTCCCCAGTGATAGAACTCTGGGAGTCTGCAACCACACCGATCTATCTATGCAGTGCTGAGGTTGAATCCAGGGCTTCATACACTCTACCTACTAAGCCACATCCCCAGCCTGTTATAATCATATGTATATGATCCTCCCTGAATGTAGCCTTTTATAGAAAGAAATCAAGAAACCCCAGAAACAAACAGTTCAGATTCACCCTGAGACATGGGAACCCGCCTGAGCAAAAGGAGAGAAAAGAGGGGTCTAGCTGATGAGGAGTCAGGAAACAAGGACAGGCGTGTTCAAGACTCACAGGGTCTCATTTCAGTGGGGGCTTTTTACATTTATTTTGTTTAAGAAAGAGTCTCATGTAGTCCTAACTGGCCTTGAATTTACTTTATAGCCAGAGTTAGTCTTGAACTCCAATCTCTTGCCTCTGTCTCTTGAATGCTTAGAGTACAAGTATACATTGGCTTGACCTGTAACTTTTTGTTTGTTTTGCCTTTTAAAACAGGGTTTCTCTGTGTACCCTTGGTCACCCTGGAACTCTCTACAGATCAGGTTGGCCTCAAAATCACAGAGATCCTCCTGCCTCTGCCTCCCAAGAGTTAGGATGAAAGGCGTGAGCCACCATGCCCAGCTAATGAGGGAAATTTTTAAGAGATGGAGTCTTCATCTCATCTTTACTAATGTCAACCGTAATGTCAGAGTTCTGAGCTCTGCACCCAAGGAAGTCTTCCACTTCCTTTTCTCATTGAACTCTGGGAAGCACTGACATTTGTCCATCACATAAGTCAATCTTTAGAGAGACCTCACAGCTTGCTGAAGATCACCAGCAATGCTACTACATTCAAGTCTACACCATTCCACCTGTCTCCTCATCCTAAACTAAAGTTACCCCCTGAGCCTCCTTCCTGCTGGGACCCGGTCCTTGGTCAGCCATCTCCAAGAAGCATATCTGAAGAAACAAATAGAGGAGGCTGAAGCATATGTCTGAGGATGTGCCTCCCTCCGGTGTGGCTGGCTCCTCAGAGCCTCGGTTTTCAGTGGCCCTTTCTCTGTGATCACAGATCTAGCAAAGTCCCACTTTTTGCTATATATCGTGGTCCTGTTTAAGTAGCTTTTAAAGAAGAATCATGAGCAAACGCAGCCTCTCAGCAGATGATACAACTGGCCTTGCTCTGAGAACACTGCTAGAAACTTCCTCAAGGGCTGGAGCCAGGATGTGGCCAGAGTCTCTGAGCAGCAGCAGGGTGTCCTTGGTTTTTTTTTTTTTTTTTTTTTTTTTTTTGCTTTAGCTTGAGACTTGTTCTCTCCTTGTTGCTCAGCATGACCTCCTGCTATCCTTCCCTCCTCAGCCCCTGAGGCAGCTGGGGATAAAAACACTCCCACCCACACACCTGATTGCTTTGTAGTTTACATAACATGTAACACACACAAACTGAGGCGTAGAGGATAGCACTAGACTAAAACTTGATGCAGGCCTGCGGCTATAGCTCAGCTGGAAGAGTGAGTGTGTACAAAGGCCTAGGCCTGCAGGGATCCCTAGCACCGAACACATGAGAGCATGGAGCTGGTGAGCAGGATCATCTGCCTAAGTCTCAGGACTGAATTCCCTCTCCAGAAACCGTGGTAGAAGGAGAGAAGAGAAAGCTCCTGAAAATCGATTTCTGACTGTCTCAACATATGTGCAGCAACAGTCCTACACCTACACTCCCCCAGAGCAATAACAAACCAAAAAAATGTAAATCCTAGGCATGAGGGTGAATGCTAGCAATCCCAGTTCTAGAGTGGTAGAGGCAGGGGGATGAGAAATTCAACATTATTCATAGCTATGTGAGCCCATTGCAGACTACCAAAGATCTGGTCTCAAAACAAAACAAAGGTTTATTCCATTTTAACAGGCAGAGCAGACAGACTCAGCAGACACAACAGTCCACCCTTTCATCCAAGGCTATTCAAACATCATGTCTATTGCCAGCTGATCTCCAAATGGCGTTGCTATCCTCATTTCACAGAACAGAATACAGTCTTGGTGAACCTAAGTAAGCTGTTCAGGCCGCTGAAACACTTCCAACACCTGACCCTCCTCAGAGTTTCCCCAGTGTTTGCCTGCACTACCTTGACAGCCTAAGAGCAAATCCAACAATATCAGCTATAACAGAGCAACTTTATCAAGATGGAAACCCCTAGAACCTTTGGAGATTCTGACTGTCGATTCTGACTGTCAAATTAAACACCGAGTCCTAGAAGCCTGGGATTATATTAGAGGAGAAGGAGAAAACTTCATTCCGTTTATAAATAAACTTTGGATTTAGGCTTCTATTATTCCTGTCTAGCATCATCTCACATACCTCCCAAAATATACAACATACATCCACACTCACACAAATATTAATCTCCTCCGGAGCACCATTTGAAGCTTGGAGTGAGGAAGCCAGTGGTCACAGGCACCTGATTCACACTTTCACAACTTCTTGCACGGCATTCTCTGCACCACACAAGTCCTGACGTCACAAGCTGACACATAGTGATTGCAGGCACCACCAATGGAAAGATTTCACAGCCAGCAATAATTCCTACGAAGACTTACTTGAATCATTACTATGTTATACATGTGATCTATATGAGGGCACAGGTGGTAAATGTGTGGAGATCAGTTTTTTCCTTTTGTCTTTAGGTAGATGCCAGGGATCATTCACACCAGTTTTTGTTTGTCTTTTGGGGCAGGGTCTCATGGAGTCTCCACTGGCCTTGGATTCACCTCATAGCTAAGAATGACTCTTGATCCTCATATGTCTCAAGTGCTATCCGACTAGGGTGTCACCACACTCACACTTGGCTTTTCTATAAGAGTTCGTGCGTGTGTGTGTGTGTGTGTGTGTGTGTGTGTGTGTGTGTGCATGTATGTGTGTGTGGTGTGTATATATGTGTGTGTATGTATGTGTGTGTGGTGTATATGTTTGTGTGTGTATGTATGTGTGTGTATGTATGTATGTATGTGTGTGTGGTGTGCATGTATGTGTGTGTATGTATATATGTATGTGTGCGGTGTGTGTATGTATGTGTGTGTAGTGTGTGCATGTGTGGGTGTGCATGTGTGTATATGTGTGTGTGTATGTGTGTGTGGTGTATGTGTGTATATGTGTATGTATGTATGTGTGGTGTGTGTGTATATGTGTGTATGTATGTGGTGTGTATGTGTGTGTGGTGTGTATGTGTGTGTGGTGTATGTGTGTATGTGTGTGGTGTGTATGTGTGTGTATGGGTGTGTGGTGTGTGTGTATATGTGTGTATGTGTGTGTGGTGTGTGTATATGTGTGTGTATGTATGTGTGGTGTGTGTGTATATGTGTGTGGTGTGTGCATGTATGTGTGTGGTGTGTGTATGTGTGTGTGTATGTATGCGTGGTGTGTGTGTGGTGTGTGTGTGTGTGGTGTATGTGTGTGGTGTGTGTGTGTGTGGTGTATGTGTGGTGTGTGTGTGTGTGTGTGTGTGTGTGTGTGTGTGGTGTGTCATGTATCCTGCTCTGTAGCTCTCTGCTGACATACATACTCCCTTCAGACAAGGTCTCTTAAGCCAGGCTGGCAGCCACCAAAGACCCAGCCATCCTCCTGCCTCCAATTCTCTCCATCAACACTGGGTTGTTACAAACAAGCCTGTGTGGCTATACTTAACTTTTTACATGGGTGCTGGGACCCAGCCTCGGGATCTTGTGTTTGCATAGCAAGGACTCTTATCTACTGTGTCATCAATCCAGCCTCCTGGACAGATTTTTTTTTTTTTTTTAAGACATGTTGACACATGCTTTTCCCAGCACTCAGAAGGTAGAGACAGCAGGGTAAGAAGGTGTTCAAGACCACTCTGGGCTGTAAGAGATCAGGTCTCAAAAGCACAAAAGCAAGTAAACAAACAAAGAAAAATACAATGGATTAGTGGCTGGAGAGATGATGGCCCAGTGGTTAAGAGCGCTGACTGCTTTTCCAGAGAACCTGGGGTTCAATTCCCAAAAACCACATGGCAGTTCTAAGATCTAACACCCTCAATACAGATATACTTGCAGGCAAAACACCAATGCACATAAGATAAAAGCAGATAAATTATTTAAAAAGATTATCTACTTCTCTCTAACAGAATAGAATAAGGATCAGAGGCACACAAAAAGACCTGGAAGTTCATCTACATTAGAAAACGAGAAAGAAAAAAATGATGGGACCACAGCAGAGCCTAAAAGGGACAGTCAGCAAGACTGGTTATCTGGGGCAAACTTTTTTGATCATTAAAAGAAAAAACAGGACAGGGGGGTTATAGTCTAAATTATGTGCATGTGGGGCGTGTGCGGCACAGTTGCTTCTGAATACAGTTACCCTCAGGGTCCTCTTGCTGGAGTTACAGGATTGGCTATCGTGAGAAATTGATCTAAAAGAGAAACACAGCTGAATCTCAGCAGAGGGCAGGCAGAGGCAGAGGCAGGAGGATCACCACAAGTTGGAAGCCAGTCTGGTTTGTATAGTGAGTTCCAGGACAGTCAGGGCTGCACAGCAAGACCTTTTCTCAAAAGTAAAATGTAAAATAACAATAAAATCAAACAGAAAAGAGCCTGCCAGTATTAGAAAGCAGGAAGGGTCACACAGTCACCACGGGGAGCCAACCAGCCTCCTGTGAACTCAGGGAGCCTAGAACCCAAGAGGCACACGGATATATCCCCCCTTCCTACCTTTTTTTCTTTCTTCTTCTTCTTTTCTTCCTTTTTTTTTTTTTTTTTTTTTTTTTTGGTCTTAAAACTTGGACAGATTGTTTCTGAACTGTCAAAAGAGCTTCAGTTCTGAGGACATATTTTGGAATTTCTGTAGAAACGGCTTGATATCATTAGTAGGGAACAGATTTCTAGACATTTGTGGTAGCATGCTTGTTGGCTCTCAATACCTTAATAAAAGATCATTACTCAGCAGCTAAATTTCGGCGAGAAGCACTATTAGACGAGGCTCGTCACCTCTTCGGCAGTCTTCTCTGCAATTTGGACACTTGAGTTTTTCATGCAAAATTCACTGTGTACCGAGTCTGGCCTCATAAGAGCCCCGGCTTTGTCTTTGATGTGATCACCTAAGTGCAACCTTCCTGTTAGAAAAACACGAGTTTGGGCAAACAGTGCTCGCTCAGACCCTGGCTCCCTTTCAGACCTGGGGACCCTTCATCCGTCCCATCTCGCATTCTTGTGTCTCTCCCCACGGCTTCCCCAGTGCCATTTTATTAAAGCCCCGTTCATCCACATCCAGCCGCACGACTTCTTACAGGCTTCAGAATAAATCACCACATAGCTCCGATCGTGGCTTCTCTGCCCTCGGCTTTCAATTAAATTTAGAATTGACTTTAAAGGTTCAACCTCAATGTGCATGGTTGAAAATGACCTTGTTTCCCCTTTCCCACCACCTGCGACTTCCTGTGAGGGGTTCTTACACTCCAGCTCCAGGTTCAAAAACTAGAAGCAGGAATTTGCTTCGTGCTCCCGTGGCAAACTGTAAGTCTCAAGCTGTTTAAAGACTTTAAAGTTCTATCCAAAAGGTAAAGTACACTCTGCAGAGCGAAATCTGGGCACCGGGGTCTGTGTGTTCCTGTATTCAGGAAGGAGAAGGGAGAAGGCACACAAACCCATCTCCGAGCTGAACACTTTTAATTAGTTTAGTTTCTGAATCTTTGGCTCCTAATATACATGCACTATCAAGGCAATGGCATGAAGTCTGTATAGACTCGGTGATGGGAGCCCATCAAATGAGACCGACATCTAAGCTAATTGTTACCTGTGTTTCCCCACTCGGCTTCCGACTCTCTGCCATTGGAAGCAGGCATGTTGGGCTCTTTGGAATCCCCTGACTCCCCGACCCCTGCCCTTTGGAAGAATAGCTGATTTGGAGAACAGTTTTCTCTCTGTTCATGAGCCGTTAATATTTTAAGGCACATGATTCTATCTACCTGAGGGCAATAAGGCCCCTTGGGGCTTGCAAAAGAGAAAAAAAAAAAAAAGAATGATTCACTTGTCAGAAGGATCAAAGAAAATTCTGGGTGCATGAACTGTAGGTGACTGACAAGATAACAGACTAATTTTTTTTTCATTCTATCAGTTATTGGGTATTTATTACCAAGCCTCAATTTTCTCCCCTTGTAAATGGGTACAGACACCTTCATCTTATGGTGATGGCAAATGAATGAAGAAAGAATGCATATAAGACAAGACCATTTTTAAAAATTATTTATTTGTGTTTTTTTAAAGGTGTATCTATTTTCATGTGTGTGAGTGTTTACCTGCATGTTATACATATGCACCAGGTCTCTTAGAACCCCTGGAAACTGGAGTTACAGACAGTTGTGAGTTCACATGCAGGTGCTAAGTGCTGAATCTGGGTCCTCTGCAAAGGCAGCAATTATTCTTCACTGAGCCATCTCTCCATTTCCAAACTAGGCTTTTGTTTGTTTGCATGTGTGAGTGCACCTGTAGGGGTCAAAGTACAACTTGTGAAGGTTGGTTCTTGTCTTCCAATGTTTAAGTTCTGAGACTCAAGGTCATCAAGCTTGATGACAAGCATCTTCACCATAGTGAGTGGTCCTTTAGACTAGATTTTGGAGCTTTACATAAATATACAAGTTTTCCAAATGTGTGGGCTCTGGAACATAAAGAATAACTGCCCTGAAACTTCTATTTTTTTTTTTCATCCTTTGCCCCTTTTGCAGGGGAGGTCTTGTATAGCCCAGGCTAACCTCAAACTCATTAAATAATCCAGAATGACCTTGAACTTTTGCTGTCTCCACCTCCTGATTACAGGTAGAGGTGTCTTAGACTTACTGTTGCTGTGATAAAACACTAAGTCCAAAGCCATGGGGGGTGGGGACGGGACTCAAGCAGGGGAGGAGCCTGAAGATGGGAGCTGATGCAGAGGCCTGGAGGGATGCTGTTTCCTGGCTTGCCCCCTGACAGGAGCTAATGCAGAGGACCTGGAGGGATGCTGCTTCCTGGCTTGCCCCCTGTGGCTTCCTCAGCCTGCTTATTTACAGAACCCAGGACCACCAGCTCAGGCATAGCACCATCCACAATGGGCCGGCCCTCCCACATCAGTCACTAATTAAGAAAATGCCCTGCAGCAGGGATTTATGGAGGCATCTTCTCAATGGCAGTTCTCTCCTTTGCAATAACTATAGCTTGTGTCAAGTTGACATAAAAGTAGCCAGCGCAGTGTGTTACCATATCTGACCTACTATTGGCTTTTAAACACAAAATTGGAAAAGTTTCAAAGATTTAACTTCTCAAGCCTCAAATCAAGACACTTTTCTATTGATTTCCCTTTAGAAAGATATACTGGACTTAAGGAAACTGAGACGGGGGATAGCTGTAAGTTTGGAGAAAGTATAGGCTACATAGTATGTTTCGGTAAGCCAGCTAGGCCTACACCATGAGACCCTGTCTCAAAAACAGCACAAGGGAGAAAGATTTGCCATGAAAACTGTGAGTTAAGCTTTAGTCCTGGTTTGTGCTGCTTCCTTCATGCTGAGTGTCTGTGTGTGCATGGCTGACCCAATGAGTTTCCTTCAGATGGCCTTTAGGATCCTGGGTGGGAGATTATTTATGAGATCATGAGCAGCTTACCTGTGGCTACACCAGTAAAGAATGCATCTGTCCCTCCTCAGTAACCATGGATTACCTACAGATGTCAATGGGCCCAGTATTGCACAGGTCTTTGGTAGGTAATCCTGGCTGATGGAACTCCATGAGTCCAATGGCCATGCCTGGAAAACAGCACATCACAGCACACCACCCCTTCCAGCTCTTACATTCTTTCCACTTTTTCTTCCAAGATGGTCCCTGGGCCATTGAGAATATGATATAGATGTTCTATGTATGAATGAAGCTTTGGGTCATCAACAACCATATGTAAGTGTAGCTTTTTGGCCAGTTATCTGGTCTGCAGGCACCACTGCCCTCTATGAAAAGATGCTTCCCTGGCCACAGCTTACAATAGAGATAACCATAATGATCCAGAAGTCAAGTGTACTATGGAGGTAACCAACCACTCTCTGATTAAAATTGATGCCAACCTGACGGAAGGAGTTCACATCTGGTATTACAGCTGGCAAAGAGTTACAGCTGGGGGGTGCCAGATTCTACTGGAGCTACATGGACACAATGTTCTGGGGACACATCCCTCTTGGCACTTATGTAGTATAACATCCTGAAGGTTGAGATTTGTTTTTGTTTGTGTTTGTTTGAGACAGACATTTATATAGCCTAGGGTGGCCTAGAACTCACTCTGGCTTTGAATCCCTTTGCCTCTCCCTTCAAGGCTGGTTTTGAATTGCTGATCCTCCAGTGGACACCTCCTGAGTGCTGGAATTCCAGGCATGTGCCACCATGCCAAACTTGACAAGTCTAACTATTAATTGCTCACTCTGTCTTGCATGTAACATTCTGCTATGTTTTCTTCTTCTCCATTTAAATCCTCCCAGGCAGAGCCTTCTTTTTTCAGCTCTAAGAGATCAATATTGGCAGGGCTGTTTCTGACAGCTTTGATTCTCTTTTCCTTTCTCTCTAGAACACTTATGCTTCTCTTGGGAAGGAAGCCACACACGTGTAGAAGCCTGTGAACTGAAGTTGGGAAAGGAGGTTGTTCCACACTGACCTTCTTCTGAAAGGCTACCACCACCCCCTCGGTTAACTGGTTTCTTATTTTCTATTTCAGGGCCTTCCCAAAAGGCAACTCTTAAGCGATGTGTCTTGCTCTCTGCCTCCCCCATCAGAGAAAATGTGACAGTCATACGTTAAAATCAAACCCAGGAACCCAGGAGCTGAAGGCATTTGTTGGGTAGATCACCCAGTTGTTTCTGTTTTGTTTGTTTGGGTTTGATTTGGCTTTGGCTTTTGAAAAGGGATCTTACTGTGTAGCTGGGCTTTCCTGTCCATAATGCATAATTGTGTGTCAGCATGAAAAGGCTTGGTAGGTAGGCTCCAGGCTCCACAGCATTTTTAGGGTATTCAGGAGAATATGCCCTAAGATTATTCTACCAAGACTGTGACCCTCACCCGGGTTGGAGCTGACCCTCCAGTGCCTGCCCAACATGACAGCATGGATACAGCACTTGGCCCAGCTGAATGAACTTTCTGTCCACAGAACAAGAAACCTTGCATCATAGGAAGGGTTCCTTTACCCTTCCCTCCTTCCTTCTTTTTTAATTTCCAGAAAGAATTATTTCTCCCAAATGGCAAAAAGGAGGGACCATCCTGCTCTCTCACTGCTAGGTCCTGAATGCTTCTTTGCCCACCGCTGTGACAGTCTATAAACCCCAAGGATGATAGGTAAAAGCATCTTTTTGGGGGCCAAGTTGCAAGAGGATGGGTACACTCTACTCTTCTGAGGAGTTCCTTGTGGAAAGTAAATGTGCTAATTACAGTGTGTATCACACCACTGCCTGGCTTGGTCAAGGTGTACTACAGGCATACCTTATCATGTGACTTGTAGCTCCGAGGCACTGATAGGCATTTGGCCTTGAAAATATTTTAAGTCTAGGCTTCTTCCTCTGTTAAATGGTGGTATTGGGACTGGGCATGGTGGCAGGAACCTTTGATGATAACACTGGGGAAGCAGAGGCAGGAGGATCTGTGTGAGTTATAGATCAAATTCTAGGCCAGCCAGGGTTATATAGCAAGACCCTGTCTCAAAACAACACAACAAAACAAGCAAATAGGGCTGGAGAGATGGCTCAGAGGTTAGGAACACTGACTGTTCTTCTAGAGGTCCTGAGTTCTTTCCCAACAAGCAAATAAAATGAAAAAGGCAAGGAGAGAGAGAGAGAGAGAGAGAGAGAGAGAGAGAGAGAGAGAGAGAGAGAGAGAGAGAGAGA
>PVIH01010658.1:0-29210 GCA_004025045.1 Sigmodon hispidus
TGAAGTTAATGTTTAATTCTCTATTTTAGGGAAATATTTAACATCATTCTTTAGCATATGAGTATCTACTTATTTTTTCCTTAAGGAATAATATTTTCACCTTTATAAAATAATTAGTTAATTAGATAAATGCCAAGGTACTAACAAATAGCACTTACTTACATCCTAATAAATTTGAAAAAACTCTGATTTAAGGATGCAGCAAAAATATGGAGCATCAGATAAGGTACAATGGCTCTTTACAAATGTTACAAAGCAAAGGATTAGATACAATTCACAAATAGTGAATGACACATTTACAAGGGAGACAAAAGAGAGCAATGTAGATCCCGGAACAAAGTGGTATGGAGGGAAGCAAATCCTCTTCCACAAGGACTTGTTTAACAAACAAAAGAAGAAAAGGAAAATCATCAGAAGCAAACATAGCCTAAAAAGTATTTTAGACAACAGGGTCACAATTTCAAGGAAATGCTAAGTAGGAAGCAGGAATGGTTGTGCCACACTATTACAGTAGAAGACACAGAACCAATACTGAAAAAAAGCTCTACAGTCAAGCCACCCTGTAGATAGAGTAGAAAGCCAAATGCCAAACTTCACCCACCCACCCACCACTACTAACTAAACAAGCAACCATCCTGAGAACCACAGGAACTTTGCAGGTACTAACCTGAACAGAAACTCAGTAGACATAAATATATTCAAAGAAAAATTGCAAGATGCTGGCAGAGAAACAGTGTGAGCCTTGGTAAGTGGAACATATTCAGCTGCAAAGGTAAATACAAAGAAGAGACATGGCCCTTTTTAGAGTCTAGGACATTGAGCCCTGTGAATGGAGTGTTATCACCTAGAACACACTGGAGATACTCCCTGGTAGCGTGAATATTGTGCTCATGGAGAATCCATGCTAAGGCCTGGGAAACTCCGATGAGAGGGTTGACTTCTGTACAGAAACTAACTCAACATGGAAATCATAAAGGACGTACTGAGCATGCAAACCATTCTAGCCTGACCTGTTTTAACTTCCGAAGAGACAGAACATACAAACAGTTCTTGATGGAACTCTTGAGACCCACACAGCTGTTCTCCCACCAGCAGAGTTTGCTCCAAAAAACAACTCAGAAACAGCGGAACTTATCCAAGCCAGAAAAAGAATACTTGTTTATGTTAAAATATGTTTATTTCACTCTACTTTTATTGCTATTTGAATCATTTTTTAATTTTTTTATTCTGTGTCTTTCATATCATGCATCTTCATCTCATTCATTTATCAATCCTTTTGTATTTACACTATCCTTGTAATGTTCCCACACAAAATAAAATAAAATAAAATTTGAGAGAAAAAAGAAAAATCAATCTTGTTATAAAATCTGTAGTATGTGTGACAAAGTAAGTCATGAAGTAAATACTTTTATTAATAAATCTTTACTTGCAAGTGTTCATGGCAATGAATCATTGGTCTGATTCAAGAGCTCTGGTTTCTGTTACACTATAGATACTGGGCCCTCATGGGGACTTCTCTTGGATTTCCTGTTGTTGCTCTGTGTCGTGGAGATCCTGTTGCTTTGGATGTGAAGGACTGGTCCCTTCAAGTGTTCCATGAGATCACAGATGGGGCAGATGCTGGGGTGGGCCAACTCATAGCCCTGGTTCTGGGCCTGGGTAGTTTCAGGGTTGGTCACCCTGCCAGCTCTCCCTTTTCCTCAGCACCAGGGTGAACTCTCCTGCATTGTTCTGGCTAGGTCACCCCTTTCAGTTATGAGTATGTGCCATGGCAGTTCTCAGGCTTTCCATGTTCTCACGGTCAGTTCTGCCACACCTACACTTTCAGGGACAGCTCTACTGTGTTGCCTGGGTGGGGTGCAGGAACCTTTATCCCAAGTATTGCAGGTGATGAGGAGCAGGGACAACACTCCCACTCCTGTGACTTCAGGGACAGCTCTCCTACTCACCTCCAATATTGATGGGCTGGGGGAAAGGAGTGGGGGTTGGAGGGAGATGCCCTCCCCTGTCCTCACCCATGTCACTTCATGACAGATGAGTAGTGAAGAAAGCTCTCCCAGGTTCACAGCTTCTGAGCTGGCTTATCCATACCTCAGCCAATAGGCTTGGCTCTATTGTGCTACCCATTATTGCTGTCTTTAAATCTTCACTTTTGTATTGTTATTTCCCACTTGCTTCAGTGTTTACTTCACTTGATTAAATTTTGTGAGTGTTGTACTCTATTGTATTCCATCATTTTTTTACATTCACCAGTGTAATTTCCCACTCATTTCTACTTCATTTTATTATCTTTGCACACTTTCTCATACTTTATTTCTTGGGTATAAATTTCATTTGGTTTAATTATTTTGATTTTTGATTATTTCTTTTATTTTTGAGATTATAATATGAATACATCATTCCACCTTGCCTTTTCTCCCACATAAACTGCTCCTTGCTTTCTTTCAGATTCATAACCATTCTTTTCATGTGTTACATGCACATATGTACACATATACTCTCATATATTTCTAAATATAACCTTCCTAATCTATATACTTTTGCTCATATGTCTGTTTTCATTGTGACCATTTAATCAACTGGTGTGCTTTCTCTCCCCTGGAGAAGGCAACGTTTCCCAGATTTAGAATATGGCATATGTACACAATGAAATTTCATTCAGCCATAAAGAATAAAACCATGTGCATACATACATACATATATATATATCAAGAAAAAGTATTTAATTGAATATCATCACATTTAACAAAATGATCTAAGCTCTAAGGGATAAATATGTATGTTTTCATATATAAAACCTAAATTGTATATGCACACACAGAGACATAGATATGAAACTATTTGAGACAAAATGAAAACCACCAGGAGTGGTAATAAAGTGTGATTTTGCTCAAAGTAAGTAATGTAGTAGATAGAATATTGTGAAACTGCTCGTTTTGTAGAATGGATTTTTACTAATAAAATATATAAATTTGGGACCATTTAGGGTGCTAATGGATACATCTGGGTGTGTCTGTAAGCCTATCTCTAGAGATGATTATCTCCTAATGGCTCTGACATAATGAGTGGATTAATCCAATAAGAAATTCATGATATGACATCATTGACAGCTAGAGAAAAGTGGGAGGGGCAGGCTTAGTTGGGAAGTAGCTCCCTGATGCTATGTCCAAAGCATCCATGTGAACCATGACAGGTTATAAATAGTAACCTTTAAATCTCACTGGTAAATTTTTAATCTAATACCCATAAATGCAATTTGCTATTGGATATTGACCCTGACTCCAGAAGTTCTGTAAAATTGATTAAAATAAATACATTGATTCAGTTTTCATTGATTGATGCATTTTTCAGATTCATAGCCAATCTCTCTGTGAATTTGGCCAGTTTAATGCTTTTTTATTTCTACTTCTGCCATTCCTATTTAGTTTTCTTCCATTGTTACACTCAATGCATCACTTAATGTAATATTTAAAAGATATCCATTACTAGCATCACTGTCTTGCTGATATTTGATTCTTAAGGGTATTTTTTCCTTGTTATCCACCCAGTGTATCTTCAATCTAATAAACTTCTGCCTTATGCTGGAATTTTGTCCTGCTTTACCACAATTTTAACACAAACTTTAAAGCATACTGCCAAAAAAAGTTAGACATCATGTTGTAAGCTTCATTTTTTTCAAGGATTACAGTTCTTTAGTTCATATCTGTTTTGTTTTCATGTAATGCCTTCAATATGTAATCTTGTGTATTTTGTCTAACATTTGCAATTACTTTCCCTGAAAGAAATTTACCTACAAAAAGTTACTCTAACATACTGCCAAGTGGATATGTGTCTTCTCGTCTTATCCTATTTTTAGATGATAAGATAAAGGTCAGACAATTTAACTGATTAGCTCATAGCTCCAGTCATATTGGAAAAAATATGTTATTTTTTCCACTATACCAAATTGTCTTTTGTTGGTGTTATCACTAAATAGCATATTAGTTTCTATACTCAAAGTTTGTATGTTTTAATAGGATGTATTACTTTTTCAGTTTTGCTTCTTAATTATAGGTCAATTCGAAATTTACTTGTAATCTTATAATACTTAGTTCTAAGTGTTTTGACTCAAAGAAGAATATCAACCACATTATCCTATAATCTATAGTCTAATATATGCTCCGTGAACCCTGTCTTTAAGGAATTATAATCATTTTAATTTCAAAATTATCTTTTCTTAAGTTATACATATGCTGGGTTTCTAAACTTCTTGTGATCTTTTCTTGCTCACTTTTATTATAATCAATTTGAACTATGGTACAGAGGATACACTCTTCAGAACATCTCAATACAATATTCATTGGTCTTTGTTGGTTTGCTTAATGGATGCAATTGGGGAAAATCAAAGTAAGTCTGATATTGTCCCTCCCTTTACTAACTTTAATACACTACAGAAATAACTTCTAAAAAGAAAATAAACTTCACTATTAGATAAGAAGCAAATGGGAACTATGAAAATGTATTCACATGAGACTGAATTTACCTGGCAGAATTTTACAAAGAAAATTAGAAAAGGGACTTGGATAATTATTTAATAGAAAATAGGGAACATTGCTGCTTCCTGGTACAAAAAACATTAGGTTATGCATATCTTGAGGACTACAGAGTTACCAATATGGCAAGAAAATATTATATTAATTTAAAGTTAATATCAAGAACATGCATCTATAACCTGGGAAGTGGTGCCTTTAATCCTGTGCCTTTAATCCCAGGACTCAGGAGGCAGAGTTAGGTAGATGGCTATATTTGAGACAAGCCTGGTCTTCAGAGTTAGTTCCATGACAGTTAGTTACAAAGAGAAATCCTGTCTAAAAAAAATAGGTGTATAGACTCATTATTTTTCAAGAAAGCATTTATGTGTAGCCCTGGCTGGCCTGAAAATCTCTATGTAGACAAGAATGTCATCAAATTCATAAAGATCTGTCTGTGAGTATGGGAGTTAAAATTGTGTACCATCACACCTGGCATGAACAAATGTGCTGATTCACTTTACTTCACATCAAAACTCATGTTTAAAAATTCTATGAACTCTACAGGAAGGTTTACTTATAAATGAATTAAAACTTGTATTATGCATGAAAATAATGTTAGATAATATTAAAAGTGGTTTTATTTTAATGTCTTCTTTAAAACACTGAAAATCATACAAGTCTTTCATTGCTTCCATTTTACTAACATAATAATTTATGTAATGATGTTGCATAAAGTTTGGCTAGGATCAAATTTCTGTTACTCAGAAGTTCTGAAGTTGGCATCATTTAAAGCAGATTTGGGATCTTAGCTGCTCTTCTGTGTTGTTATGGGGGGTGAAGATGAAACTGCTAATTATCCTCTGAATTCTACCTAATTTCTCTTGTTTGAATTTTTTGTTGTTTGGTTATTTGGTTTTGGTTTTTTGAGAGAGAGATTCTCTATACATCAGCCTTGGCTGTCCCAGAACGTACTTTGTAGACCAGGCTGGCCTTGAGCTCATAGAGATCTTCCTTCCTCTACCTCCTGAATGCTGGGATTAAAGGCTGAAAAGATTTATTTTGATTTAATGTATATGAGGGTTTTGCTTGTGTGTGTGTGTGTGTGTGTGTGTGTGTGTGTGTGTGTATGTGTGTGTATCTGTACACTATATGTGCCTGCAGAAGTCAGAAGAGAATGATGGATCACCAGGAACTGGAGTTGCAAATGGTTGAACACTGCCATGTCATAATCTGCAGCCAAACTCAGGTCCTCTGGAAAATCAATCAGTGCTTTTAACCACTGAGCCATCTCTCCAGCCCATACCCAATTCCTTGACTTCTTTTCCAACACTTTCACTCTCTGATTTGTCCCTTCACTTCACCACAAGTTTGGATGACCTCTTCCTTTGCATTTGAATACTTAGCAAAAGAACTGCTTGTAGCTTGAATCATATTTCCCAGTGAGAAATGCTTGGATGTGAAGTTCCATGCATGAAGTAACTATTTCATTGTGCCTCTGGACTTTATTGACACTCCACCAGTACTCAAGATAAAAAAGAATCCAATATTCCACCCAAACATGCAAAATTGGCACCCAAAGCCCAGAATTAAATGGTTTTACCATATCTTAAGCAATTGCTCAAGGAAAATTGTCCTTGCCCTCGCCAGATTTTCCATGTGCTAATCCTTGGTCTTCTGCTACCATCTAATGGCCATTAAATGCCCAGCCCATTTTACAATATGATTTACTAGTGTGGAGAAAGATATGAAGGAATGAAATAATATTTTTCTTCTATGTCTCTCTAATTCAGACTTATAAAAGAAAAACTTAGTTATGAAAAGTAGGTTATTTGTTAGAGGTGTTCTATTGTATATAATAAGATTTCTTATTCTTTGCCAATTAAAATGGTAGTAGTAGTAGGACATGGTTATTCAAAGAAAATAAAATCATTCTTTGTACAACACATTATCCTTTTGTTAACCAGATTGCCTCAAAACTATTTGAATTTCTTCATTTTTACTTTGCACACAAAATAACGTAACTGTTGGCAGCAATTTAAATCCAGACCTAAATTGTATGTCTAAACTTGAAAAATGTACTTTTTTTATTAAACTGTTTTTTTCTAATTACTCTCACCCTCAATCTCCTTTATTTATTTCCTACTTCTGTCCATCCCTGTTCCTCTCTACAAATTCTGTTCCCACATCCATGTCTTTTTGTTTGTATATAGATAACCTAATTTATGAGTAAATAGTAACTCTTGGTCATCAACATTATTCTGTCCAGGTAAATCTAAAGTAGATTCTCTGCCCCTGAATCTACAGTAGTCTATCATGTAACTCTATACCATGTCATGCCACCTGTAACTTGCTTATTGAATTTCTGACCCTTCTATGACAATGTGAATATAACACAGCATTGTACAGGAAAAATCTTTTAGGACTTGACCTGTTCCATCTATATTAGACCACTGACATTTGAAATGGTAAATATGTTAAGCTTTACTTTTGTCTTCCTCAAAGCTATCTTGTTTCTTCTCATTGTGTAGGAGGACAACAGAAGTAGAACTAACACAATTTGTCCATCTTGTTAGATTGTGGTAGATTTCCCTAAATGAGGGGCTAAAAGGATAAACTCATTTATTTCTGCCTTTGTATCATACAAGTAGATACTTGGTCTAAGTAATGTTTACTGCACAAATGAATGAAATAATTATATTGTTTTTGCTAGGATTTCTATTGTTGTAACAAAACACTATGACCAATAGCAAGTAGTGGGGAAAGGGTTTGTTTTAGCTTACAAATCTCGGGCCATATTTAATCACTGATGGAAGTTAGAACAGGAACTTGGAGGCAGGAACTAAAGTCAAAGCCACAGAGGACTACTGTTTCCTGGCTTGTTCTTCATGACTTGCTCCGCCTACTTTCTTATAGAATCCAATCCACTATGTTCAAGGATGGCACTTCTGTGGCCTAGGCCCAACTAAGTTAATCATTAATCAAGAAAATGGTATGACAAATTTGCCTTCAGGATAACTTTAAGGAGTTATTTTTACAATTAAGATTCCTTCTTCCCAGATGACTCCATTTTGAATAAAATTGGCAACAACAACAAAAGACCAACCAGGAAAATGGTCCTACTGTTAGATATTACTTCTATCTACTTGACTATATGCTAAAGAAATACAAAAAAATTCTGATGGGATGCTGAAGTTTTGTTCATTTATTTAACAATGACTTGCTGAATAACTTGCATACATCATGCTCTCTGTTGGGAGCTAGTGGCACAATGATTATTCATACCCATTCAATATTTATAAAATTATGGATTTAAAGGTGAAAAGAACTGACTTTTGTACATAACCTAATGATGAATGCAATATCAAGTAGTGTTGTTGACCTAATGCTGATTGAATGGTCTCAACCACAAATTTAAACTTGTTCTTCTATTAATCAACCAATACTATGGTAATAAATGTAATTTTCTTTAGGATACCTGGTATACGATTTGATGTAGTTGACAGTGCCATTATTCAGTCTCTTTTCTCTGTGTTTTTCAGAAAGACACATAATTATATTATTTCTCAGATGAAAGTGTCCTTATATTTGAGTGTTTAGAATACTTCCAGCTAAAGTATTCTCCATCCTTCTGTTTATGACAAGAATTCTTTCCATATATTCTATATTAAGAGTTATTTTAGGTACAGGAGACAGAAATGTTCTCTAACTCAGAATGCAATAAATGTTAATAGATGTGATAGCTAGGGCCTTCATACTTATTAAGCTTAAGCAATGTTTTCTTTCAGCTCTACAACTGAATGTTGGCTCTTCGGTAATATGGATATTATATTACCTTTTAATATTATGTTCATAGGAATCTATTTGATGAGCATTTTTATTTTTACAGCTTAACATTCAGGTATTATAAAAATAATAATAAAAAATAATCTGAAGAAAATGTTTCTCCACCAGTTTCTTTTAATTGTTCCTCTATGTTGTGTTTTGTTAAAAATAGACAAAACTATTCCAAACAACAGGTTTTTTCCCACTGACTTCTAATCTTTTTCAACAACCCAATCAATCACCAATAACACCTACCTGATTTTCCTAAGATCAGGGATATTGTCTTTTTTTAGAAGTAAGATATCAGGAAGATGTCCTTTTGCACTCAACATGACCAGTGCATTTATGGACCATTATGCCTTTTGGATTTTATTGTGCCTGGGCGATTTGCCAATATTTTATGAACATGGTTTTTCAGAATGTTCCTGGATTGAAACATGATTGTATATCTGGACAATATCTTTTTCTACCCATGACAACACTGTCCAGATGTTCCTGGACTGCTTCCAATGGAATCAGCTTTTGGCCAAGAACTGTAGAAGCATGAATCTTACAATGTCCAAGTCAAGTTCCTGATGCATGTAATCTCCTCACAAGGGATTGGGATGGACTTCTGGAAAGAAAAGTCAGTACTGATTAGGACACATTTGTAATTATATAAAAAATCTTTCAATAACCTTTCACATTCCATGGATAATTACATTAGATGCATCCTCCCTTTCTTGGCTCTAAGGGTTTCACAAGCCAATCATCTGGGGAGAGACATTAGGCATTTCAATGATCTTCATAGTTCCAGGAAGCTTTAAAAGAATTAAAGCATTTGTTGTTTATGCTCACAACTTGATATTGTCCTTGTTTTCCAATCTTACCATTAAAAATAAACAGGTTACTTTATTATGTCTTCTACTTTCTTCATCTTAAAGAAATCCTAACATCCCTTCTCCATCTACTTCAGTCTGTATATTTTCTCTTTCATAGATAACTTTTCAGAAATGGCATTATTTGTAAATAATATTCACCATGTTTAATAAATACAAACACGGAGAATTCTTCATTTTGTGTGACAGCTTCAAATATCTTCAAGGTATCATTATTCACACAATTCTCAGATACATCTGAATATAACTACAGTCAACCATCTATACCCAGTTTCCAGCTAATCTTGTTAAAGTGACCAATAACATTTATCTTAAAAATTACATGGATAAAGTCATAGTATCTTATCATTGTATGCATGGTCCTCCATGTTCAAATGAAGTACAAAATCATATGTGTATATTAAATGAAATGCAAAATCATATACATCATATATAAGATAACTTTCAGTGTATACAATGTGAATTGCTTATATTTCTGTGTTATTTCACAAAGTAATTGTTTTGCTTCCACTTTAATTTTTCTCAAGAATTTTTGGTTTTCACTTTTAGTTTATTTATTAGTCCATTGGTTACTCAAAGAATGTGTTTAATTTTCATATATTTGTATAAATTCCAAAGTTTCTCTTTCTGTTGCTTTTTAGTTTTATATGATCATGGTTAGATATTTTGCATGATTTCAACTTTTTAAAATTTGATAAGTTTTTTTGTATTCTAATATGTGATCTCACAGTTTACATTCAATAAATTTTAGCCAAAAGTTCATACTGTTTCATTGTAATAGTTATTTCAGTTTAAGTTTATTAACCTTTCTTTTATTAGCTGTTCTAATATTTGGTTGTTATTTATTTACACTAGTCACAGTTTCATATGACTTTATCCCCTTTCAATTATACAATTCCCCCTTTTATGTCTTTTTTGCAGCTTTTTACTTAAAGACTATTTATATGACGTAATTATAGCTATTCTTGTTTTATTTTAAAGTACATACAGAATTATTAGATACATTTCACTTTTTGTATGTATCTTTACAGAAGAATTTATTTGAAGAATAAATTGGAAGTAGGGGTTGGACTGGATTTATATCCATTCACACATTTCCTGCTTTGACTGGGTAACTTAAATTTGACTACTCTCAAGTGGAATTAATGCAAGGACTTCCAGCTGCCCTTTGTGTTCTGTGGTTTTTAACTTGCTCTGTAGAGCTACTCTTCCCATGCTCTGTGATTAAGTGATTCTTTTAGCAATATGTTTCATTTCTTGATTTTCATTCTTAGCATGTATATTATAGGCTTTTATTTGTGGTTATAATGAAGCTTATAAAAGCATTTTAGACTTATGATAGACTATTGTCAGTTGATAGCAATTTAATATTGATTGTCTTCCAAAATTAAAAACAATCTCTAAACTTTTACTCTACTTTAAAATACACTTTGATTTTTCATGTAAGAATATGCATCTTTTATACTGTCTATCTCTTAAGAGATCAACATAATAAATTATTTTACTGATTTTCATCTTAAAATATTTATACTTAACATGACCACAATAGTATTAAAATATTCTAATTCCACTGTGGCCTTACTTTTACCAGTGAGTTTCCAGATGCCTTGGCATCATTTATCAGTGCCCCTTCTTTGGCTGAAAAATAATTTATAATTTAGGCTAAGACTGGGTTTGTGATAATAGGTTTTCTTGGATTTTCCTTAAATATAACTTTTGAAGCTTCCTACTTGTTCATGAAGGATATGTTTTTCTGGTATAGAATCCTTGGTTGTCAATACTTTACTTTCAGAAATTTGTATATAGGAGTTTGCAACTGTTTTGTCTAGAAGATCTCTTGCAAAGCTAAATGTATTGATTTCTTTTTTTTGTAGCTGCTTTCAGCATCCTTTACTAACTTACACATATAATCATGTTTTGACTTGTCTTATTCAAAGTATATCTGTTTGGAAACATTTTGTGTCTTTATATTTGAATATTTATATCTTATTCCAGGTTTGGAAAAATATTTTTTTAAATATTCCTCATAATATTTTTCTTTCTTCAGTCTCTCTTGAATGTGAATGTTATGGATATTTACTCTTTTGAAGTTATATAGTAAATCAGTGAACATCTCTTATTCTTTCCCCCACATTATTTTTGCTCTCTTAATGTACATTTAAGCTCTCTTGGAGAATTCTGATTACAATCATTCCTTTGGATGAATTTTGTTGGTGATGCTATTCATTTTATTTAAGAAAATCAGCTATTGAGGCTGTGCAGTGGCAGCACATGCCTTTAATCCCACCACTTAAAGGCAGAAGCAAGCAGATCTCTGAGTTTGAGGCTAGCCTGATCTATCGAGTAAGTTCCAGGACAACCAGGTCTACATAAAGAAATTAATTCAGCCTCAAAAATTTTATCTACATATTTTTAGGACTGGTCTTTGCCATCTTATTTTGTTCCTTTGGTGACATCATTTTACCTTATTATTTTTAGCTATTACACCTGTATTTTTGATGCCTGTGATTAGAAGAAGTCGGTTGTTATTCCAGATTTCTTAGTCTGTGAATGGTCAGCTTACCTAGGAATTCTGGACAGGTCATTTTTAGATATCCCTAAACTTATGGCAACTGCATCAGTTGATGGCTGAAAGGATGGGTCCTCTAAATCTTGACTTGACACAGTTGTCATCAGGCTGAGATGAAATCCCAAGTCCACCAAATTTGATGGAATACTAGGCTGGAAACCCGTTGAGACATGTTTATAGATGTAGGTTATTTAGAACTCAATAGAGCTACATACAACCAGACAAATTAGTAATTGACTGCAGGGTTTTTTTTTGGGGGGGGGAGTACAGCTACCTGTCAAAATTTACAAGGATCTTAGATTATAATTCTGTCACTTCAAACCTACAGCCCAGGACTATGCTCGTCTTCCAGGCAGTTGGGTTTTATTGTTTTATGATCAGCATAGGCTCTTAACCCTCTTAATGTAGTGCTTGCATTTGAGTCGCCCAGGACTTCATTCTCAGTGTTCTTTCTCTATAATATTAACATTCCATAAAAATAACATTATGTCATATGACTTACAGGTGTCCATATGCTGTCTGATTTTAATTTATACTTAAAGTACACAAACTACAGGACTGGGAACTCTACTACCTACTTGATAATCAAATTTCAATATATCTTAGGAAAATTTAACTGCATCTGTTCAAGCAGGATCTTTGATACATGCTTGTGTTAACCATTCTTTCAGTAGTATTATTTATTTTAGTAAAGGAGACCTTTGTATTCATCATTCCAAAAACTCAGAACCAGTTTTTGACATCTCTGCATTATCAAACATTACACTCTAGATAATTTCTCTGAATATATTTCAAACAGATTCATTAACTCTTCACCCTGTTTCCTTTCATCATGCCACTCTCTGAAGCCCTCCCTGGCTTTGATTAGTCATTTTTCTTGTACAGAAACTCAGAAAGCAGTGTGTTCTTCATCTTACTTTCCACAGTTACTGTTTTAACTCAATAGGTTTTATACTTCATGAAATGTTTGTTTCAGTCCATGAAGCACAATTCTTAGTGCACAATCAATGCTTAGTAAGTATTTGTTTGGTGAAATACATTATATAATAATTAAAATCCAAGCAGAGCATTTACTAAATAAATTGAAACACTACAATTTGGAAACAATCCTGCTTAATACAGTGTCCAGTGCACAAGGAAGAGTAATAACATAGAAACTCAACTCAGCCTACACATTATTTCTTCCAAGAAAAGGGGTTTTAGAGATAGGCTATCTATATTAGCTTAAGGGCCTAAGGAAGGATCTGGTCTGGTCTGGTTTCTGTAGTTCAAAACTAGTGTAGAGGTCATTTGGGCTATTAGCTACCTCTGGTCCTGACTGTGAGAGCTTGAGGTTTCCTCTGGCTATATAGATAATGTAAAGGTCATTTAGACGTTTAGGTATCTCTGGACCTGGTTGTGGGAGCTTGGGAGTCACTGGCTGTAAGGGTTATTAGACACCTCTTATCCTGGTTGTAAGAGTTTAATATGGCCTGGACCAATGAATGACACTGATCTTCAGGCACTCACTTCCAACTCCCAGCTTTCAGGATAAAGGAGGAGAATGTTTTTCATCTTTCCAAGTGGAAGACCAATCCTGCATGCTTAATATGTTTGGTTTCTCTGGAGATCTGTGGGCACAAGGCTGTTTGTTCTATTTTCCCAGGTGACTATTTCCATTACACTTCCCTGGAGTGTGGACAGCAGAGTAGGGAGCTGAAAAGATAACATAGAGCTAGCATAAACTAGTTGGAGCTCATAAGTACATCCACTATAATGTATACTGGTTTTCAGCAGAAACAAAATACCTCTATACTCAAACCAGAACTTGCAGATAGAGGCACCAGACCTATCCAAGAATTGGGTGGAGACTTGTGTGCTATCGAATAAACTCATATTTGCCCTATTATTGATGTCTTTTGACTGTTAGTAGTATATTGTCCAAGGCTGTGTCAGCTGTTATAACTGCAAGATTCAGGTACAATTTAGATTAGTACAAAACTGGAAGGCTAAAGGACTATCTTTTACTACATCTTTTCCAACTTAGGGCATGCAAAACATCCCTAGATCCATGCTCATAGGAAGAGCCTTTATACTGGTCCTGGTAACAGACAGATCACTAGGATAGACTTAGAATGTTGACAGCTTTACTGCCAGTTACAATACGTGACTGAGTGTATACCTGAGGCTGTGTATGTATTTACAGTTGTAAACTTCAGATAAAACTTAGAGTTAGCCTTGATGTCATAATAAAAATAATACTAACCTTGGACAGCATAGTGTTGATTTCACAATTATACATCCTGATATAAGTTATTATCAGGATAGTAAAAAAATATTGGTCAACTATCAGTGGAACCCACATTCAGATCTGTCCTTACACACTGAGCCTCTGAAACTGCATAATTTTAAGAAAAGACACCTTCTGTCTATTGGTATCCTATTTAGGCTAGTACTTTCTGTGGCTATTTGGGGCAGTTTATCTCAGCAGTATTCAGGCCATGGCAATGTGGGCCTGGATTCTACTGAAATCCCACACCAGTGTTCCGTTAGTATTAGTGGACTGTGGGACAAGGGTATGACACAACTTAGTAGTATTGATATGCACATGTGCAACTCAGATGCTCTACAGTTGGTCCCTTCATGATGATTCTTCCTAAAACAGGTTGAAATTCTATTATGCCTTATTATAGACTGGAGGAAGAGGAGGGATGCATTTATACTAGACAAGTGGAAATCTTTGGCATTATTGAGCTCTCTTTTTAAATAATCCCCCAGGTCACACTGAGAAAGAAACACAGGAAAGATTCTACACTGTTGTGGAGAAATAATAAAGAGAAATAGAAACAATGAAAAATCTAATAGAATTGTCTGAACTGAAGTCATACTTAGTAAAACTCAAACATAGCATAAGATATCAATAGAAAATTACACCAAACAAAAGAAAGAACAAGAGGTCTCAATAGCAGTACTTTGTGATTCTAATAGTAGAAGTACTATGTGATCCACAAATCCAGCTATTGGATCCCTATCCAATAGTTTGAAAAACATCTTCATTTCTAGCATAAAGAAATGGAAACAATTGAAATGTGTATCAACATAAGAATGAACAATGAAAATGTGATACCTATACACAGTAGAACATGACTCAACCTCAAACATAATTAAATCCCGTCATTTGTGACAACATGAATACAAACGGAAATCATTGTGTTTGGTGAAATAAGCCAAGAATATGATGAATGCACATATTGCATAATTTCACTCATATATGGAATATGAAAATAGTTGAGCCCACAGACCTTGCTAAGACAGTGTTGGTTGCTAAAAGCCATGAGACCACATGAGGGGTGGTCAGTGAACAGAAAGCAACAGTTGAAGGAGAAGTTCTAGTGTGCTATTGTACAGCATAGGCAGTCCAGATAATGGCTAGATGGCTTTATCTCAAAGGCTGAAGGACTTTTGAAATTTTTCTGCCACAAAGAAATAACATATTTTAAAGAAAAAATATGTTTCACTTGATTAAACATTGTACATATGTATCAAATTATGATAGCATTTCATTAATATGTATAATGTTTTTGTTGTATTGGAAAGTAATTTTACTTTAAGATAATATAAAAACAATTTCTGTCTCTGTCAAGAATTTTAATATGCTGTTCGAAATCTCAATAGTTATATTAAATGTTTTGTGCAGACATTTAGCACATTCTAGCATGTAAAATATTTTTTATCTAATTGTTTGTTTTACATGCCAAACACTGTTATATTTTTTAAATATCTTAATTATATTTTAGATCAGATTTGACTTTTAAGCCCAATAAATCTAATGTAATGTTAGATTTATTGTACCATTTCCCATCACTTGTCAATTTGAAATACTTTATTTCAGGACTATTGGTATCACAGTGAATTAATGTATCTAAAAATTCAGCAGTAAGTCAAAATAAATTATTATTTTAAAATGTTTTGTTCACAAACTTTCTAAAATATACATTTAAATTCAAATATAATAGATAAATTATATTTTTAAAACATTTTTTCAAGTAAAGCCTATATATTCTATTTTGTGCTTGCTTTTCACATACAATGCATATAGTAAGTCATTAATGTTACCTCAACATAATAATAAATACAAAAAATTTTAAAAAATATGTAACATGTTACATAATCTTAAAAGTATTGTTCTGTAGCATATGGTGAGTTCAGATCTGAGACCAAACAATGTGATAATCTGACATGCTCAATGTTGCAGCAAGTTTGAAGAAATTAAAAACAACTATTTCCACATTTGTGTTCTGTTTCAATTCCAACAGATGCTTATATTTATCACTAGCTATAGAAAGTCAAAATTGTATGATACAGCATAATTTCCATGTTGGTTACACATATGATAACAAATTTGTTTATTTCCCCTTTGAAGTTAAAGTTCAGACATCTGAATTTGATAGGTGTATAAGCTGGGTGACATTATTAAGATGAATGTTTGTCTGTTCTTTTAAAAAAAATTTTGGATTTATTTATTTTCTTTTGTAAATGGGAGTGTTTAGTCTGCATATATGCATGTGTACCACATCCATGTCTGGTACCCTGAAACTGGAATTAAGGATGTATGAGCTAGGAACTAAAATCTAGTCACTGACAAAAGCCATAAGGTAGCTCTGATCATTGAGCTATCTCTCCAACACTTTGCCTGTTCTTTGCAACTCCACATTGTCTTTGTGTTAAAGCCTCTGGTGTGTCATCAAAGAGTCAGTGTTCATATTTTCTTCCACATTTCATAGATTACATCCTTTGAGTCCACGCATTGTAAAATATCTTTTTCCTCTTCCCTGACCATAGCTGATGACTGAATGAAATCAACACATTTAACATGGGACTCCAAATAAAGTAATGTTTAATGTGGTCTCTGTGATCAAATTTATAGAATATTTTCCCTCTGTACAGAGCACACAGCTAAGTTTAGAATAATATTACATGGCAAAGAACTGAAAGAAATTTTAGCAAAATGAAACAGAAAGGTAACCCAATAAAAAGAAAAGTACCAAAATCTCCTAAAATTGATGATTTCAGACAGTAAGATTGGAAGAATCTATGAAAATAGGGAATAAATAGCAAATCAAAATGGTAGCAGCTGTTTTTTAAAGACCTGGCTGATTGGAATTACTGGTTGATGGTGTGTCATCATCATTATCATGGTTACATTACAGGTCCAAAATCTATCCTCTGACATTGCTGCTTTCATTGGTATTTAAAGTACAGGGAAGGGTCTGGAGAGATGGCTAAGTGGTTAAGAGCACTGACTGTTCTTCCAGAGAACCTGAGTTCGATTCCCAGCAACCACATGGCAGCTAACAACTGTCTGTAATTCCAAGATCTGACACCCTTACACAGTTATACATGCAAGCAAAACACAAATAAAAATAAACATTTAAAGTACAGGGAAAGGGGTTTTGATTGGATAAGATTAAGTGTCAAGTCACCAAATCCATTTAGTTTCCACATTTGAGACATGGAGTTAAGTAGTACTATCAGAAAGAATTCTTGCTGATAGTAGATATGATCGGCAAGTGTTGAGTTTTCAGACATAAAATAGGGTGTTGTTAGGATGGGTGCAGCTTCTGGGAGACAATTCCTGCCCTCAACCTGATCGATCAACCTTAAACCTTATTACCTATTATTTTATTCTGAAACTCATTATGTTTTATGATTTAAGACAGTCTGGAAGTCTATGATTTTTGGTATTTACAGAGTAAAGAATCTTAGCCTCATTACTGAGATGAGGATAACCATAAATAATGCATTTCTGTGGAAACATGGGGCTAATGTACTATTCAAGGGCTGACAACTTCCTCGTGAATTTTCACAAAAAAATTCATTCACAAAAGCTTTCACTGTTCCTAACCTGAACTTGATGATGAAAGTGCCAGATTGTCTAGAATGTCCTAAGTTTTCAGTTTTCAGGGCGTGCTTCTTCCTTGCTATAAGTTAGAACTAATACTACCTCAAGGGAAGGTGGATTATCTCAGGCCATTATGTAACAGTGTTGTCCAGCTTAATGGCCTGTTTACTGTCTTTGTCCTCCTAAGTCTTTGAATTTGCTTTGATTTTTTATAGCTTTGGCACTACCTTTAATAATACAATTAATAACATAATTTGTATAGGGGCTGAATTCCTAGATCTAGTGTCTGGTTGTTTCTTAAATCAATAAATATAGCACTAAATTTTTCTGATCCTGTGAGTTCGGGCACTTTTAACTTCCTTTGTTGTGACCACACTCTGCCTTGTGCTTCATATCAGAATAGTTTTTTACTTTTCTCATGGCCGAATAAGTATGTAAAGACGTATTTTGTTGTGTTTAGTTTGACCTTGTGTGTGCTATTGTTTGCTTTGAGATATTATCCTAGGTAACAGTATAACTGTATTTTGCTTTGTTTCGAACTTTGCTTTTTTTGGCCTGATCTTTTGCTGCCCTCTAGTGGTCAGAAGCTACCAGTGCCACTGGAGCGCTCTGTATAACCTAGAAGGGAGGATGAAATACCTCCTGAAACAAGACTCTAGGAATTTTTCTGGGTTTTCTCTTCGTTCCTGTGGACTAAAGCTCAGATTGACACTTAAACTGCATGCGTTACATTAAGGATAAAATATTGTTGACTGAACTGAACTGAGAGTTTAAAAAAAAGACCTTCCCATTACACTTTCTATTGAGAATATCTATGTCCAGTGATGCTTTATCCTTGTCTGTTAAACAGATTGTAAGACATCAAACAAGATCATATTTGATGAAAAGAACAAGACAAGTTTGAGTAAACAAAACTATGGATATGCAATAATATAACTAAAATAAGAATCTTGTACCTTCTACCTTTAAGAAAATTAAACAATTCTCTTCCTTTTGCTTATTTATTTAAAAGAATGGGAATTGATTCATTAATACTAAATTGAGTTCTATTTTATTAACTTTATCAGTGGTTCCAAGAATGTCTTGATATGCAGCAATATATCAGAAGGAATGGGAGGAAAACAGGAAGGGAAGGAGAAAGAAAACCTTATCTTTGGAAACACAGACACCTGTCCAGAGCAGAATCAGAGGTGAGCAGGTTGCAGCATGGGGGCTGCCCTTCCTTAGAATCCCTCTCCGGGGCAGGGGCACACCCAAGGTTTTGATCTCAGACTCTTGCCTACAGAAGGGCCCTATGCTTTAGCTGGGAGGGGCCTTGCTCATGGACTCCTAACAGAAGGGGACCTCCCACAGCTAGGCCCTGCTTCCAGGGTGAGCTGCATCATCAGAGAAGGACTGAGGCCTTTGAAACAGAGGCCCATGTGCAGAGCAGAATTAGAGATCTTGCAGACCCTTTGCTCAGAGCAGAATGGAGATACACAAGCCCTCTAGCCACAACTGACTAAAAGCTGACTAAGTGTGAACTACTGAAGCCATGGACAGATACCAGTGCAAGAATACATATAAAAATATAAAGAACAATAAAGCAACACAAGAAGAAATGGGTGGTTCTACAAAACCAAGGCCTGAAGAGAGCAATAAAGAGGAAACAGAAGAAAACAACCTCAAAACACCGTTATGAAGATTATTGAAGCCTTAAAAAAGGATATAAAAAATTCTCTTAAAGAAATAGAAGGAAATACAAGCAAGAAATTGGTAGAGATGAACAAATTCATGAAAGGAAAGCAAGAAAAGGAAAAGCAAAAAATGAAAGAAACATCCCAGGAACTAAAAACTGAAATAGAAGCAATAAAAAAGGCACGATATGAAGCAAAGATGGAAATAGAAAACCTGAAGAAAAGAGCTGGAACTACAGATACAAGCATAACCAACAGAATCCAAGAGATGGAAGAAAGAATCTCTGGAGTGGAAGACTTAATACCAGAAATAGATACAACAGTCAAAGAAAACATGAAAACCAAAAAAGCCATAACACAAAACGTTCAGGAAATCTGGGACACCATGAAAAGATCTAACCTGAGAACAATAGGAATAGAAGAAGGAGAAGAATACCAGCTCAAAGGCACAGATAATGTATTCAATACAATCATAGAAGAAAACTTTCCCACCCTAAAGAAGGAAATACTTATAAAGATACAAGAAGCTTACAGAACACCAAATAGATATGACAACCAAAAATCTCTGCTCTCCACATAATAATCAAGCCACAAAACATACAGATCAAAGAAAAAATCTTAACAGCTGCAAAAGGAAAGGGCCAACTTACCTATAAGGGCAGATTCATGAGAATAACTCCTCACTATTCAATGGAAACAATGAGAGCAAGAAGGTCCTGGGCAGAAGTTATACAAACACTAAAAGACCATAGCTGCCAACCTAGATTATTATGCTTAGCAAAACTGTCAGTTACCACAGATAGAGTAAACAAGATATTCCATGACAAAGTCAGACTGAAACAACACCTATCTACCAACCCTCCAGAAAGCATTAGAGGGAAAACTCCAATCTAAGGATTCCAGGTACATCCAAGAAACCACAAGCAATCAATAATCCCACAGAAGAAAGGCCCAAAGAAAGGAAACACATACAAGTTATCACCAAAAATTAACAGAAAATATCAATCAGTGCTCACTAATATTGCTTAATATCAATGGAATGAATTCACCTGTAAAAAGACACACCCTAACACAATGGATACAAAACCAGAAGCCATCCTTCTGCAACATACAAGAAACACACCTCAACCACAGAGACAGACAGAGGCTCAGAGTAAAGGGTTGGGAAAAGATTTTCCAATCAAAGGGCCCTAAGAAACAAGCTGGAATTGCTATCCTAATATCTAACAAAGTAGATTTTAAATAAAATCAATTAAAAGAGACCAAGATTGACATTATTTATTCATCCAGGAAAAATTGGTCAAGAGGAGATTTCTATCCTGAATATTTATGCCTCTAATATAAGAGCACCTACCTATGTAAAAGAAACACTGCTAAAACTCAAATCCCACAGCAATTCTCATACCCTATTGGTGGGAGATTTCAATATCACACTTTCACCCCTGGATGGTTCAGCCAGACAGAGACTCAACAGATAAATAAGGAGTCTAACAGAGGTTATGATGCAAATGGATTTAATAGATATTTACAGAAGCTTCCAACCAAATGAAAAGGAATATATATATACTTCTCATCTCCTCATGGAACTTTCTCTAAAATTGACCGCATAATTGGTCACAAAGAAAATATCAACAGATACAAAAAATAGAAATAATCCCTTGTAACATATCAGACCACCAGGACCTAAAATTAGAGTTCAACAACATCAAAAATCACATAAAGCCTACCAATTCATGGAAACTGAACATCACTCAACTGAACCGCCTCTGTCTCAAGGAAGAAATTACAAAAGAAATCAAAGTCTTTCTAGAATTTAACGAAAATGAATCCACAATATACCCAAAATTGTGGGACACATGAAAGCAGTCTTAAGAGGAAAATTCATGGCACTAGATACCCATATGTAAAACCTAGAGAAATCCCACACTAGAGAACTAAAAACACAGCTGAATGCCTTAGAACAATTAGACTCAAACTCACCTAGAAGGAGAATATGGCAGGTAATAATCAAACATAGTGCTGAAATCAATACAAGGATTCAATGAATCAAAGAGTTAGTTTTTTGAAAAAGTCAAGATGATAGATAAACCCTTATCCAAACTAACTAAAAAGCAGAGGGAGAGAGTATCCAAATCAACAAAATCAGAAATGAGAAGGGAGATATAACAACAACCCCCATGAAATCCAGAGAATTATCACATCATACTTTGAAAATCTATATTCCACAAAAATGTAAAACCCAAAAGAAATGGACAACTTTGTGGAAAGGTATCATTTACCAATATTAGATGTAAACTAGATTAATTATCTAAACAAGCGTATAAGCCTAAAGGAAATTAAAGATGTCATTAAAAACCGCCCTAGTAAAAATAAACCCAGGTCCACATTGTTTCAGTGCAGAATTCTACCAGACACTCAAAGAATAACTACCAGTATTCCTCAAATTGTTTCACATAGTAGAAACTGAAGGAAAATTGTCAAACTCTTTTTATGAGGCCACCATTACCCTAATACCCAAGCCACTGAAACACACAACAAGGAAGGAGAACTCACAAGAAAATTCTCAACAAAATTTTGGCAAACCGTATACAAGAATATATAAAAAATATCATCCACCATAATCAAGTAGGCTTCATCCCAGGAATGCAGGGATGGTTCAACATATAAAAAAGTGTAAATGTCATCCATAATATAAACAAACTGAAAGAAAAAATCACATGATTATATCTTTAGACACTGAAAAAGCCTTTGACAAAATCCCATACTTCGTTATGATAAAAGTCCTGGAAAGATCAAGAATACAGGGAAAATATCTAAATATAATTAAGGCAATTTCCAAAAAGCCAACAGCCGATATCAAACTTAATGGAGAAAAATTCAAATCAATCCCTCTAAAATCAGGAACTAGACAAGGATGTCCTCTCTCCTCTTATCTATTCAATAAATTTCTCAAAGTTTTAGCTAACTCAATAAGAGAATGAAAAGAGATTAAGGTGACACAAATGGAAAAAAGAAGTGGAACTATCTCTATTTACAAGAAGTGGAACTATCTCTATTTACAGAAGACATGATTGTATACATAAGTGGTCCACAAAATTCTACTAGGGGAATTCTACAGCTAAAGAACACCTTCAGCAATGTAGCAGGATACAAGATTAACTCAAAGAAATCAGTAACCCTTCTATACACTAAAGATAAAAGGGCTGAAAAAGAAATAAGGGAAAGATTACTTGGTATAATAGCTGCAAATAGCATTAAATACCTTGGATTAATCATAACCAAAGAAGTAACTGATCTATTTGACAAATACTTAAAATCACTGAAGAAAGAAATTGAAGAAGATATCAGAAAACGGAAAGCTCTCCCTTGTTTCTGGATAGGTAGGATCAACACAGTAAAAAAGGCAATTCTACCAAAAGCAATCTACAGATTTAATGCACTTCCCATCAAAACCGATGCAATATTTTATGGAACTTAAAGAAAAATACTCAACTTCATTTGGAATAACAGGAAAGCCATGATTGCCAAAACAACTTTGCTCAACAAAAGAACCTCAGGAGGCATCACCATCCCTGACTTTAAGTTATACTATAGAGCTACAGTAATAAAAACAGCCTGATACTGGCAGAAAAACAGACTTGTGGATCAATGTAATTGAATTGAGAATCTGAGCATTAACCCAAAAGCATATGAACAACCGATCTTTGACAAAGAGTCCCAAAATATTTAATGGAAAAAAGATAGTATTTTTAACAAATGGTGTTGGCATAGCTGGATGGTAGTGTGTAGAAAAATGCAAATAGATCGAAGCCTATCACCCTGTCGAAAACTCAGATCCAAGTGGATCAAAGACCTTAACATAAAACCAGCCACACTGAAGTTGATAGAAAAGAAAGTGGGAAATACCCTCTAATGCATTGGCACAGGTGACCACTTCCTAAATATAACACCAGTAGAACAGATACTAAGAATAAAAATCAGTTCAATAAGTGGTACCTCCGGAAACTGAGAAGCTTCTGTAAAGCCAAGGACACAGTCAATAAGACAAAATGACAGCCTACAGAATGGGAAAACATTTTCTCCAACCCTACAAGTGACAGAGGACTGATCTCTAAAACATATAGAGAACTCAAGAAACTAGAGCCCAAAACCTTGAATAACCCATTCAAAAAATGGGGTTTAGAACCAAAAAGGGAATTCTCAGCAAAAGAATTACAAATGGCTGAAAGGCACTTGAAAAAGTGCTCAACATCTTTAGCCATCAGAGAAGTGCAAATCAAAACAACTTTGAGATACCACCTTACACCCTAGATTGGCTAAGATAAAAGGCACAGATGACAGCCTATGCTGGAGAGGTTGCAAAGCAAGGGGAATACTCCTCCATTGTTGGTGGGAGTGTAAGCTGGTTCAGCAACTCTGGAATGCAGTACGGCAGTTTCTCAGAAAACTGGTAATCCATTTTCCAAAGGACCCAGCAATACTGTACCCTAAAGATGCACATTCGCCCTCCAAATGCATTAGTTCAACTATGTTTAGCAGCATTATACGTCATAGCAAGAACCTGGAAACAACCTAAATGCCTGACAACTGAAAAATGGATTAGCAAACTGTGGTACATCTACACAATGGAATACTACTCAGCAGTAAGAAAAAATGATATGCTAAAATTTGCAAGCAAATGGATTGATTTGGAGAGTATCCTCCTGAGCGAGGTATTGCAAACTCAAGAAGATAAGCAGGGGATCTGCTCACTCATTAGTGGACTCTAAACAAAAAGCACAAAGCAAAGCATATCCAAGCTTCAAACCACAAACATTGAACAGCTTGGGATCTGAAAGTCCTTGGACTGGCACCTTGGAGGCCATTCCCTCCAGAGGAACACCTGATCCAGTCTTGATGTTGCGGTGAGGAAACTGGATCTGCCAGGAGTGGATGCTGAATTAAGCCATATTGGGACCTTGGGACCTCTTGCCCTTATTGTGGAGGAGATGGGGAGATGAGGAAAAGAGAGAATAAGTGGAAGAGGTGAGGGGGGGATGGGTGGTTGAACAAGAATATACATGGATAAGAAATATGACTATTCATAATAAAAATAAAAAATAATTACCCCACACCTCCCTAAAATTTCCCTCACTTCCTTTGTTCTACTCCTTTTTGTTCTTTTTCCTTTACTTTTCTTCTTGCTTTTTTGTGTTTAGAGTATTTTCCATGGGAGAGTATGGCAAGTGATGAGAGAAGACAGGGGAGCTCAGTAGAAAGAGATTCAGTAAAACAACCTTTTGTGAAAATGCCATAATGTGCAAGATCTGACTCAAAAGCCTCCTCTCCAGGGATAAGCTTTTATATTACTGGAAGGTTCTCTGCAAGCTACCATGAGGAAAGCAGTCAATAGTCCTACCAAGTTGTGATGCTTATGACCACAACAATGACCAGAATAACAAAATATTGAAGGTGAAATGCTGGCCCTTACTTATATCTTTGTGCTAAGCAAAAGCTGTCTATTCAGACTTAAGACAGGCTCCACAGAACAGAGCTCATGTCTAGTATTGGACACCTGACCAACTAGCTAATAATAGTGACATCATGGATCTTAGAGGAGAGCCTTCTACCTCCACTTTACTAAACCAGCAAAATTTCTAATGGAATTTTAATATTTATTCTCATACCCACAGATAAGTATCACCCCTCATGAAAAAGCTATCTTTTTTTGCAGCAGGTGAACATTACAAAAGCCATGATCAAAACGCAGAGGCCAACTAACTCTGGGATACCTATAGGCAACCGATACATCTCCAGTGCAATTTTTATACCTAAAACTCAGGGAAAATTGGAGAAGAGAGAGTGGAGAGTGTAAGAGACACAGGACTAGGAAGTCTGCTGTGAGGCTATGATATTGTGTCTCCTTGATATGACATAGAAACTATATCCATAAAATCTCCAAAGGATGGTTGCTTAAACAAGAACTGAACAATGAATGATAGCTACTGGGAAAAGGAAAATCAGTTTTCTTCAATGGAGTGACACTAGGCATATCACTCTAGGTAACAAGCCTTGTGCTCTAGTGTAGTTGGCTAATACAAAATAACTGCATACTTGTTTTCTTTTTATGCAGTTTTGCTTTTTTCTTTGTCTTTCAATCTTTCAAGAGAGAAAGAACATAAAGTCCTGTGAGTAGAGTATTAACTGAATAAAATCTGGAAGAAGATGGAGAGAAGAAATAGTATAATCAAAATACTGTATGAAAAATATTTAAAACACTAAATAAGAGAAAAAAATTTCAGTGAGACAATGACTAGGGTTGATATTTAGCATCGAGCAAGTAGGGAGGGTGCAATACTAAAAACATACCATATAAACATCAATACTCATCACTTCCCATTTTTCAGATGAATAATTTAAATGTGATTTCTTTTTCTCTTTTTTTTTCTAGGTCTCTGCTGGTGACATACAATCAGTGATGCAATTTGTTCATGAAATGAAGATGAACTACTATGTCCAAATTTCAGAAAATACATCTCATCTGTCCAGAGATTCTAGAACAAACTGCAGTTTCCCTTCTGATAACAGCAAGTTAGCACTTTTCATATACCACATTAACATAACATAGGTACTGTTATTGCATTCTATAGAAGTCACATTTTCTATTCATGTAAATCCTTATTCAAGGTCCCTTCCCCATCCAACCACATCAGGTCAATCTCTCTTCTCCACATCTCCCCATCTCCTCCCCAACATGGGCAGGAGGCCCCAAGGTCCCAAGTTCACAATACTACTCAGTTAAGATTCCACTCCTGGCAGATCCAGTTTTCTCCACTCAACATCGAGACTGAGCCAGGTGTTCATCTAGGGGGAGTGGGATCCAAGGAGTGTTTCAGATACCAAGCTGTTCAGTATTTATGGTTTGCAGGGTGGGCATGTTTTGCTTTTTTCTTTTTTTGTTTAGACTCCACTAATGAGTGAGTACATCCCCTGCTTATCTTTTTGGTTTGTGATACCTCACTCAGAAGGATAATCTCCAAATATACCTATTTGCCTGCAAATTTTAGGATATCATTTTTCCTTACTGCTGAGTAGTATTCCATTGTGTAGATGTACCACAGTTTGTTAATCCATTCTTCAGTTGAGGGACATCTAGGTTGTTTCCAGGTTCTTGCTATTACAAATAATGCTGCTATGAAGTTGAGCTAATACCTTTGGAGTGTGAATGTGCCTCTTTAGGGTATACACCCAGAAGTGGTATTGCTGGGTCCTTGGGGAGATTGATTCTCAATTTTCTGAGAAACTGCCATATTGCATTCCAAAGTGGCTGAACAAGCTTACACTCCCACGAAAAATGGAGGAGTGTTCCCCTTGCTACGCATCCTCTCCAACATAGCTGTCATCTGTGCCTTTTATCTTAGCCAATCTAACAGGTGTTAGGTGGTATCTCAAAGTTGTTTTGATATGAAATTCTCTGATGGCTAAAGATGAAGAGCACTTTTTCAGGTGCCTTTAAGCCATTTGTAGTTCCTCTACTGAGAATTCCCTTTTTAGATTTGTACCCCATTTTTTCATTGGGTTATTCAAGGTTTTGGGCTCTAGATTCTTGAGCTCTTTATATATCTTAGAGATCAGTCCTCTATCACTTGTAGGGTTGGTGAAAATCTTTTCCCATTCTGTATACTGTCGTTTTGTCCTATTGACAGTGTCCTTGGCTTTGCAGAAGCTTCCTAGCTTCAGAAGATCCGATTTATTGATTGTTGGTCTTAGTGTCTGTGCCACTGGTGTTATATTTAGGAAGTGGTGGCCTGTGCCAATTTGTAGAAGTGTATTTCCCACTTTCTTTCTATCAAGTTTAAAGTGGCTGGGTTTAAGTTGAGGTCTTTGAGCCACTTGGATTTGAGTTTTGTGCAGGGTGACAGGCTTGGATCTATTTGCATTTTTCTACACACTTCCATCCAGCTATGCCAACACCATTTGTTAAATATACTATCTTTTTTCCATTGAATTTTTTTTTTGCCTCTTTGTCAAAGATCAGGTGTTCATAGGTTTTTGGGTTAATGTCTGGATCCTCAATTCTATTCCATTGGTCCACAAGTCTGTTTTTATGTCAGTACCAGGCTGTATTTATTACTGTAGCTCTATAGTATAACTTGAAGTCAGGGATGGTGATACCTCCTGAGGTTCTTTTGTTGAGTAAAATTGCTTTGACAATCCTGGCTTTCCTGTTATTCCAAATGAAGTTGAGTATTGTTCTTTCAAGGTCCAAAAAATATTGTGTTGGGATTTTGATGGGCAGTGCATTGAATCTGTAGATTGCCTTTGGTAGAATTGCCATTTTTACTATGTTGATCCTAACATTCCAGGAACAAGGGAGAGCTTTCCATTTTCTGATATCCTCTACAATTTCTTTCTTCAGTGATTTAAAATTTTTGTCAAATAGGTCCGTTACTTCTTTGGTTATAGTTACTCCAAGGTATTTAATACTATTTGCAGCTATTAGGAAGGGTAATGTTTCCCTTACTTCTTTTTCAGCTCTTCTATCTTTAGTGTATAGAAGGGCTATTGATTTCTTTGAGTTAATCTTGAATCCTGCTACATTGCTGAAGATGCTTATCAGATGTAGCAGTTCCTTGGAAGAATTTTGTGGGTCACTTATGTATACAATCATATCATCTGCAAATAGAGATAGCTTTACTTCTTCTTTTCCAATTTGTATCCTCTTAATCTTTTTTCGTTCCCTTAAAGCTTTAGCGAAAACTTCGAGAACTATATTGAATAGATAAGGGGAGAGAGGACATCCTTGTCTAGTTCCTGATTTTAGTGGGATTGCTCTGAGTTTTTCTCCATTAAGTTTGATACTGGCTGTCGGCTTCTTGTAAATGGCCTTTATCATATTTAGGTATTCTCCCTTTATTCCTGATCTCTCCAGGGCTTTAATCATAAAGGAGTGTTGGATTTTGTCAAAGACTTTTTCCGCATCTAAGGATATGATTATGTGTTTTTGCTCTTTTAGTTTGTTTATATGATGGATAACATTTATAGTTTTTCGTATGTTAAACCAGCCCTGAATTTCTGGGATGAAGCCTACTTGGTTGTGGTGGATGATATCTTTCATACATTGTTGCATACAGTTTGCCAAAATTTTGTTGAGAATTTTTGCATCAATATTCATGAGGGAAATTGGTCTGTAATTCTCCTTCTTTATTATGTCTTTGAGTGGCTTAGGTATTAGGGTAATTGTGGCTTTATAAAAGGAATTTGGCAATATTTCTTCAGTTTCTACTATGTGAAATAGTTTGAGAAGTAACGGTAGTAATTCTTCTTTGAATGACTGGTAGAATTCTGCACTAAAACCATCTGGACCAGGGCTTTTATTTTGGGGGAGGTTTTAATGACAGCTTCAATTTCCTTAAGGATTATAGGCCTGTTTAGGTAATTAATCTGATCTTCATTTAATTTTGGTAGATGGTACCTGTCCAGAAAGCTGTCCATTTCTTCAAGGTTTTCCATTTTTGTGGAATACAGATTTTCAAAGTATGATCTGAAAATTCCCCGGATTTCATTGCAGTTTGTTATTATGTCTCCACTTTCATTTCTGATTTTGTTGATGTGGAAACCCTCTCTCTGCTTTTCAATGAGTTTGCATAAGGGCTTATTTATCTTGTTGACTTTCTCAAAGAAGCAACTCTTTGATTCTTTGATTCTTTGTATTGTTCTTTTTGTTTCAATTGTATTGATTTCAGCTCTAAATATAACTATTTCCTGCCATCTACTCCTTCTAGGTGAGTTTGCTTCTAATAGTTCTAAGGCTTTCAGCTTAGCTGTTAGTTCTTTAGTGTGGGATTTCTCTAGGTTTTTCATATAGGCATCTAACACTATCAATTTTCCTTT
>PVIH01010658.1:29310-73907 GCA_004025045.1 Sigmodon hispidus
GAAATGTTTATTTATTTATTTATTTATTTATTTATTTATTTATTTATTTATTGCTACACATATTTTCTTTGTGTTCAGCTTTCCCTCTGAATTTTTTTTCCATCCCTGTATATCCTTATTCAAGGTCCCTTCCCCCTCCCACCACATCTGGTCATTTTTCTTCTCTGCAACTCCCCATCCCCTCCCTGGGCAGGGAGCAGACAGTCCTATGGTCCCACTGACCCAATAATGCTTGGATCAGTCTCCACTCCTGGTCAAATCCAGTTTTGTTCCCCCCTCCCTCAAGAGTGAGTCTGGTGTTCCTATAGTTGGAGTGGGGTTCGAAGGGTCAGTCCAGGGTGTTTCTGATCCCAAGCTGTTCAGTGGTTGTGGTTTGCCGCTTGGGGTTGTTGAACTCTTAACTTTAGGCTATGGTGGTCAGATATTATAGAAGGGATTATTTTCATTTTTTGTCTCTGTTGATATTTGCTTTATGACCTGTTATGTGGTCAATTTTAGAGAAAGTTCCAAGAGGAGCTGAGAAATATGTGAATTCCTTTGCATTTGCGTGGAAGCTTTTGTAGATATCTATTAAATCCATTGGCATCATAACCTCTGTTAGATTCCTTATTTCTCTATTGAGTCTCAGTCTGGTTGACCTCTAAGGGTGAAAGTGGGGTGTTGAAGTCTCCCACTGTTAGGATGTGAGAATTGATGTGGGATTTGAGCTTCAACAACGTTTCTTTTACATAGGTAGGTGCCCTTATATTAGGGGCATAAATATTCAGAATTGAAATCTCCTCTTGACCAGTTTTTCCTGTGATGAATATGTAATGACCAACTTGGTCCCTTTTAATTGCTTTTAGCTTAAAGTCTACTTTGTTAGATATTAGAATGGCAACCACAGCTTGTTTCTTAGAACAAATTTGACTGGAAAATATTTTCCTAATGCTTTACTCTGAGCCTGTGTCTGTCTTTGTGGTTGAGGTGTGTTTCTTGTAGGCAACAGAAGGATGCCTTCTGTTGTTGTATCCATCATGTTAATGTGTGTCTTTTTATAGGTGAGTTGAGTCCATTGATATAAAGGGATATTAGTGACCACTGATTGATATTTTCTGTTCTTTTTGGTGGTATCTTGTTTGTATTTCCTTTCTCTGGGGTATTCTTCTATGGGATTATTGATTGTTTGTGGCTTCGTGAGTGTATCTGGGGTCCTTAGGTTGGAGTTTTCCCTCTAATACTCTCTGTAGTGCTGGATTGGTAGATAGATATTCTTTCAGTCTGACTTTGTCCTGAAATATCTTGTTTCCTCCATCTATGGTGATAGATAATTTTGCAGGGTATAGTATTCTAGTTTGGCAGCCATGCTCTTTTAGCATCTGTGTAACTTCTGACCAAGCCCTTCTAGCTTTCATTGTTTCCATTGGATAGTCAGGTGTTATTCTAATGGGTCTGCCTTTATAGGTATGTTGGCCCTCTTCTTTTACAGTTCTCATTTTTTTTCTTTGTTCTCTATGTTTTGTGGCTTGATTATGATGTGGTGTGCTGCCTTGTTTTGGGTCATATCTATTTTGTGTTCTGTAAGCTTCTTCTATCTTTATAGGCATTTCCTTCTTCAAGTTAGAAAAGTTTTCTTCTATGATTGTATTGAATACATTATCTGTGCCTTTGAGCTGACATTCTTCACCTTCTTCCATTCTTATTATTCTCAAGTTAGTTCTTTTCATGGTGTCCCAGATTTCCTGGATACTTTGTGTTATGGCTTTTTTGTTTTTAATATTTTCTTTGACTGATATATCTATTAGCGCTACTGAGTCTTCCACTTTAGAGACTCTCTCTTCCATCTCTTGGATTCTGTTGGTTATGCTTGTATCTTTAGTTCCAGCTATTTTCTTCAGGTTTTCTATTTTGATCTTTGCCTCATATTGTGCTTTTTTTATTGCTTCTATTTTAGTTTTTAGTTCCTGGTATGTTTCTTTCATTTTTTTGTTTACCTTTTCTTGGTTTTCTTTCAAAGATTTGTTCATCTCTTCCAATTTTTTTCTTTAGTATTTTCTTTTATATCTTTAAGGGAATTTTTCGTATCTCTTTTTTTTTTAAACAATATGAGACTTTATTCATAATAAAAGAAAAGAACAAAAGCAAAAACAAATAGCATTATAATAAAATCATAGTCTTTGCAGTTATAAAACATAATACAAAACATGGCTCCAATGGTATACGTTCTTTGTAGTCTTCCTTGTGTCTTCTTTATCTCTTATCCTACATATCATTCCTATCATTTAGAATTTTCTCTATTAAATTAGAAAGTATGTTAAATGAATTGAATTTTCTGCTTCAGTATCACGTCAAGCTTTTATTATTAATGTGTATGTAATGATTCAATGCTCTTCCCACTGATGTTTCCTCATCAAAGGACAAATCTCTAGGAGCTTTCTTCTACTGTATTTAACCAGCCATTGTGGTAGATAGAGGAGCTAGCAAAGAGATTTGTAGACTGTCCTGTCTTTTTTTCTCTGTTCTTTTTTCCATTATTATTATTATTATTATTATTATTATTATTAACAAAGAAGTCACACTTTCTAACCTTGTATATCCTTATTCAAGGTCTTCCCCCTCCCACCACATCAGGTCATTCTTTCTTCTCCACAAATCCCCATCCCTTCCCTGGTCAGGCTGCAAGCAGTCCCATGGTCCCACTACCCCAATATTGCTTAGTTCAGTCTCCACTCCTGGCAGATGCAGTTTTCTCCCCCCTCCCTCAAGATTGTTCCTCTAGGGGTAGTGGGATCCAAGGTGTCAGTCCAGGGGTGTCAACTGTCAATAGGACAAAATGACAGCCTACAGAATGGGAAAAGATTTTCACCAATCGTACAAGTGATAGAGGACTGATCTCTTAGATATATAAAGAACTCAATAATCTAGAGCCCAAAACCTTGAATAACCCAATGAAAAATGGGGTTCAGACCTAAAAAGGGAATTCTCAGCAGAAGAATTACGAATGGCTGAAAGGCACTGGAAAAAGTGCTCATTATCGTTAGCCATCAGAGAAATGCAAATCAAAACAACTTTGAGATACAATCTGACACCGGTTAGATTGGCTAAGATAAAAGACATAGAGGATAGCCTATGCTGGAGAGGATGTGTAGCAAGGGGAACACTCCTCCATTGTTGGTGGGAGTTTAAGCTTGTTCAGCCACTTTGAAATGCAGTATGGCAGTTTCTCAGAAAATTGAGAATCAATCTCCCCAAGGACCCAGCAATACCACTTCTGGGTGTATACCCTAAAGCTGCACAGTCTCACTCCAAAGTCATTAGCTCAACTATGTTCATAGCAGCGTTATTTGTAATAGCAAGAATCTAGAAGCAACCTAGATGTCCCTCAACTGAAGAATGGATTAACAAACTGTGGTACATCTACACAATGGAGTACTACTCAGCAGTAAGAAAAAAATGATATCCTAAAATTTGCAGGCAAATGGATGGATTTGGAGAATATTCTCCTGAGCGAGGTATCACAAACTCAGAAAGATAAGCAGGGGTGTACTCACTCATTAGTGGACTCGTATCTTCTTTGAGGGTTTCAATGATCTTCATAAGGTATTTTTGGTGTTGCTTCTCTCTGCTTCCTCTTTATTGTTCTGTTCAGTTCTTGTAGTTGTAGAACTACCACTTTCTTTTGTAATTCCCTTGTTGTTCTTTATATTATTATATGTGTTTTTGCACTGGTGTCTGCCCATGGCTATAGTGGTTAACTATTAGGTGGCCCCTGGTCAGTTGTGGCAAGAGGACTTGTGTGTCTCCTGTCGCCTCTGAGCAAGGGAACTGCTCAATCTCTGACTCTGCTCTGGTAAGGGGTCTGTCAAGTCCTCTGTCCTCTGCTGATGCCGTTGGAGGCAGAGTGGCCATGCAAGTTCCCTTGTTTTAGTAGCAGCTGGAGGAGCCCCTCACAGCCAAAGTCTATTCCTGTCTACTAAGGAGTGTGTGTAGCCATGCACCACAGATAGAACCCAGTTCCAGAACTCGAATTTCCTTGGCAGGGATTGGGATTCAGGCACCAGGGTCTGCTGACCTCACCTCACCTCTGGGCAGAGTCTGAGTCTGGATTTCAAAGTCCTGAGCCCTTCTTTGCTGATGCAGTTGGAGGTGGGGTGGCCAAGCAAGTTCCCTTATTTTAGTAACTACTGGAGGAGCCTCTCACAACCAAAGTCTATTCCTGTCTGCTAAGGAGTGTGTGTAGACATGCATCACAGACAGAATCAGGTGAATCTAGTTTTCAAAGTCCTCATCCCTTCTCTGCTGATGCAGTTGGAGGTCTTATTTTACTTTTTAATATATGTTTTAAATATATGTATAAGTTTGTGTGCATGTACACATATGTGCACAAGCATGTTGATACCAAAGGTTCACATTGGGTGTCTTCCTTATTTGTTCTCCAATTACATTTGAGAAAGTATTTCACTGAACCTGAAGCCATCATTTTTGCTTTGTAGACTTGGGAATGAGCTCTTAGGATCCACTGTCTCTATATGCTTAGGGATGGGATTATAAACACACTCTACAAAAACCCAAATTTTAGATGGGGACTGAAGTTCTGAATTCAAGACTGAGGTTTGCACAGTAAACCTTTTTCTATTTGAGTTTTCACCCATGTATGACATTAATTATCTAAATATTTGCTGATCTAGCAGTTATGTAATCCTGTTTACAGTTTGTCTTTGTTGTAAAGTTCATTTTTTTACCCATTATTCATTGTTGTAATAAGTTTTATCTGGCCTGTTTTGGGTCTGGGAGGTTTGTGCCTGGAGCGTGTAGCGGCAGCGGTGGTTCAGAACTTGGTCTGTGCGCCTGCGGCTTTTGTCCCCCAAAGAAAATGAATCATACGCTTATATCTTTTAAATTGTTTGGCCCATGTCTTATGCCCATTATTAGCTAGCTCTTTTTTCTTAGATTAACCCATGTTTATTAATCTTCTACCATGTGGCTCCCAGCCCGTGGCTGGCCTGTACTTTTACATGTCTGTTTCTCTTGGGAGTCTGATGGCGACTGACTTAACTCCACCCTTCTACCTGTCTGGCTGCCTCTGATTCTCCACCCACTTCTACGGTGCCTTGCATGGGCCCCAACAGTTCTTTATTTACATCATACAGAAAACATTCTACCACATTTCCTCTTTTCTGTCTAATTAAAAAGGAAGGTTTCAATTTCTATATAGCAAAATTACATATAGAACAGCTCTCAAATAGGAATTACAGTTACAATATCTAGTCTATTTGTATTCACAAAATTAAAGAGAATATTCTATTATTTACCTTATCATTGTGAGTCTAAAGTTTCATATCTAATATACCTTTTAAACTAAAAAGAACTATACTTACAATTATTAAACCTTCAACCACATCAAAGACCACAGAAGGATATAATATTATATAAATAAACAGGAAGTGCAAGCAACTTCCAGAGTCTAGAAAATGACAGAGATGACATCTGTCTGCCTGGACAGTCACCCAAAATTCCTTTGTAACATTTGGGCATCCATCTTCAGCCTATATGACCCAAGTCTCTGTCATACCTTTCAGTGATGCAGGAAATCTGACACAGTCCATCAATCGCTTCTTCTTGTGTCCAGAAGGATGCTTGTCAATGTTTTCTGCAAAGTAGGAACCTGAAGGACCATCTTGGCTTGTTCTGCCAAAGTTCAGAGGTCACTTTCCTATGGAGCCTGCATGTCCAGTTTATACAGCATACTATCAAGCAGTCAATACCAGGACAGTTTCTCGTCCAGTGACTAACTCTTGCCACAAAGTAAATTCCACATGAGGTTTCTTCAATGCCCATCCTTTTCCTGAAATACATTGGTGCTGCCAGGAACAGACCTGTCTCATTGACCAGAAAAGTCTAAGTTCTTAAAATATCTTAAATGCCATATTTTGCATGTCTTTGAAGTGTTTGAAGACTACTTATCTAATTGAAATATATCTTTTTATACCTACAAAAACCTAACTAACATGACTATAAGTTTGCTTATCATAGATGACTATTAATTTGCATTTCTCAATTACACATTACAATTTTAAATGAGTTACATCAGCATCATACCTTAATCAAGAGTAGAAAAATACACACAGCATAACAAAATTGACCTTAAGTTTGTATCAATAAACCAAAATCCACTTGTCTTTTCTAATCATTCCTATATCGTAACCTCCTCCCCCAATTTTTTTTAAGAAATTGACTATGACCATTTTTTTTATTATTTTTTGTTGTCAAAGGACAATGATGTCATGGGGTTTTGAAGCTGGATCATCTCAACTGGCTTTTTGGAAGTTGAGAATGTTTATTTAGGTGGCCTTGGCAGATGGAATTATATTTGTCTAGAATTAATTTATAGGTTTTGATCTTTTGTGGAGACAAAAGCAGAAACTCTTTTTTTAAGTAACATATTTTTATAAACAGATTTTAAAGTCAAGATAACTTTAAAATATAAGTATTGGTTTAATTTAGCAGCCTTAAATCAATTGTCTTTTTGTAATTAGCTCATTAAAAGTTAAAAAATTAAAAGAACACATAATAAACATAATTTAGACTTCTTGTTTGTCATTTTTATGCGGCCTTTATTTTTATTTTTATTTTTATTTTTTAAGGGCTTTTTTCTTTTTTTGAAGTATGTGTATTTTATATATATTGTATTTTGTTTAGAGGTTTTGTGTGTTTAAATCTGTCTTATTGAGAATTTTTAATCATTTTTTGACTCAAAGAGCTTTTAAAAGGTTGGTGTCATTTTATTTGCTGACTCTGCCTCTCTTGGCAGCTTTTTAATATGGCAGAGGAGCCTGTTGTCGCTTTGCCGCTGCAAATTTAGGAAATGTTGCTATGAGAAAAACCTTAATAAACTGTTTTTTTTTTGTTCAGTATAGTCAAAAACCTTAAATCAATCACACTTATGCCAAGCCTTTTGTGAAACGTATGAGTTTAAGCTGTGTGCCGTGGACACGCCATTTTTAAATTTTTGCCTGAACACCATGCTGTCTTTGTATCATAAATCAGTTTAAATATGCAATTTAAAAAACCGTTTTAAACTTTTTCAGGCTTTATGCAGGTGTTCGTGCCCCACGTTGTGCGCCATCTGTTGTAATAAGTTTTTTTTTTCCTGCTCCATTTTGGGTCCGGGAGGTTTGTGCCTGGTGCAGGGCGGCAGCGGTGGTTTGGAACCTGGTCTTTTGTCCCCCAAAGAAAATGAATCACATGCTTATATCCTTTAAATTGTTTGACCCATGTCTTATGCCCATCACTAGCTAGCTCTTTCTTCTTAGATTAACCCATTTCTATTAATCTTCCACCACGTGGCTCCCAACCCGTGGCTGGCCGGTATCTCTATATGTCTGTTCCTCTTGGGGGTCCGATGGCGACTGACTTAACTCTACCCTTCTACCTGTCTGGCTGCCTCTGATTATCCACCCACTTCTACAGTGCCTTGCATGGGCCCAAACAGTTCTTTATTTACATCATATAAAAAACATTCTACCACAATTCATCTTGTCAGATTTTTCTATTTTCCTTAGTTCATTTTTTATTGGAGGTATGCTTCTAAAAATGTATGCATTTCTTTTAAGACAGCTAATTCATTAGTATAGTATAATGTAAAAAAAATGTTTTTATTTAATGCATTCAATGTTCTGCTTGCATGTATGCCTTCACACCAAAAGAGGGCACCAAATCTCATTATAAATGGCTGCCAGCTACCCTGTAGTTGCTTGGAATTGATTCAGGTCTCTAGAAGAGTAGCCAGTGTTCTTAACCTCTCAGTCATCTCTCTAGCCCCAGTATAGAATAATTTTAAGCTATATTTTATCAACTATGTGGTATTGGCACATACGTTTAATCCCAGCATATGGGAGGCAAAGGCAGAAGTACTCAGATCTCTGTGTTGAAGACCATCCTAGTCTACATTGTGAGTTCCAGAACAGCCAGGCCACAGGGAAACCCTGTCTTGCAAAACTAAACACACACACACACACACACACACACACACACACACACACAAATCATGAATATCTTGTTTTCAATGTATCCAAATCTTAGTAAATACTTTTATGCCTTAAAAAAAAAAAGAAGAACCAAACACACACACACACACACACAATTTTTTAGGTTTATGCCATAATCATCTCTTTACTTTAATTTTATGTAATTAAATATTTGTTTTCTCCATCAGCTTAGCTATAGACTAATCAATTTTCTTCACATTTTCAAAGAAAACACAGCTTTAATTCTGTATAATAAAAGCAGTACTAAAAAAATTATAGAATAATACAGAAAGAATTTCCATAAACACCTCAGTTACATTACTGAAGGGACAAAAAAGTAAGCACAAATTTAGAAAGAAAGGAGAAAAAATAGAAACTGAAGTCAGTAGCACATGAAAATATTATATATTATGAACAAATAAGATCTATCCAAATGATGTCAAATTATTTCAACATATGTAGGTCAATAAACATGATACATAGAATTAATAGAATTAAGAGAAAAATAACTATGACCAACTCAATAGACATAAAATATAACTTTATTATTTGGCAATAAATGCTAACAAATATGGCATAAAGGACATGTATCTCAACAAAACAAAAGTGATATATGACAAATCCATGACAAATCAATGATATTGTTGTATATTTACCTAAAGTTATATATATACATATGTTTATATGTTTGTTTATATGCATAAATATTTTTTAAATCATGTTATGCCACTCAGACTGACAATGATTTCTCAACAACCCAATACTTGGCATGAACAACCTCCTTTGCAGTGTTGGTAAGGGTAGTTCAATTGACTCCAAAACCAATATACATTCTTGCTGTTTCCCTTGGCTCCTTCTCAGTGGTTTAAGGCATAACCCTTTTGTTGAAGACACTACACTTTAAACACAAGGCTTGGAAGGTTTGAGCTGGATGTGATGGCAATTATTGGTTGTCACCTTGACCACAAATGTAATTATCTAAAATCCAAAAATATAGCTCACACTTTTGAGGAATTTCTGCTTAATTTGAATTAGAAAATCCACTCCTATTCTACATCTTGAGGTAGGAATGCACATCTTTAATCTGGGCCATATCTTCTCCTGGAAGCCTATAAAACTACATGGAATGAAGGAGGCTTTGGTTTTGTCCTGCTTGCTCATGCCTTACTAGAATTAGAGTTTATTTCTTCGGGTTTTTCAACATGTACTGAAGACCAGCTAAAACATTCAGTCTTATGGACAGAGCAACTACTTGATTCCTTGACTTTTCATTCATAGCCAGTAATTGTCAGATTAGCTGGTACACAGCCTGTAAGTCACTCCAATAAATTCCCCTTATAGATAAATTCTCTTTATTAGAATGACACATATATATATATGTGTGTGTGTATGTATATGTATACATATATATTCATTCTATAAGTTCTGTTACTCTAAACAACCCTGACTAGTGATCTAGACTTAACCTCAATGCCTTCTTCCTGCAGTCTAGCTCTCATAGTACAATACACAAAGTAAATTGCACAGTTTCTATGCAAGATGCCAAGGAAGGGAACAACCAATAGTCCTTCCCAGCTGTGCTATCCATGAGTCACAACAATGACTAGCATGCCAAGATTTCAATAGTAGCAGACATATCTGGACAGTAACTAACAAAATCTAAATTGGGCATAAGATCTTCTCAATAAGAGATAAATCATGCCTGATACAACAAAGCTGTATAACCACATGAGACTAGTGAGGTCATGGATCTTAAAGAAAACTTATCCCAACTACTTTACTGTACCAGAATAACTCCAAAATTCATTCTAAAATTTATCCTTAAACAAACAAGTGTATCTCTCGCTTCATATCAAAAAAAGCTTTTCTTTGAAGCAAACAGATTATTACAGAAAACCACAATTTATCATGTTGCTGAGATTATCTGATCATAAAATTCCAGTTCTACTTATACATCTATAACACAATTTGTGCACCCAAAACTCAGAGAACATTGCTGAAAAGAGGACCAAAAGGAGCCAGAGGACAAGAATATCAGCTATTGGAGTGTGCCTCTTAGAAATGCAGGAAAATTATATCATGATACCTCAGCAATATGGGTGCCTAAACAAAACCTGTACAATATCAATAGAAATGCTAGTACTGTACGGAAAAATTTCACAGCGTTCCATCACTAGATAAAAACCTATAGACAACTGATGGCTGCCAAGACAGGGAGAATTAGTCTTTCTCAGAGATGATCCCTATTGTTGCCCATCCAGTACAAAGTAATTAATCCAGAAACCCTATATATACTAACAACACCAAATGGACTCTGGGACTGGGACTGGCTTGTGGTCAGAAATGAATGGTCTTATTAGAGGTTCTGGGTTCTGAAGGAGGAAAATTATACACACTTTAGAGTATGACATTCTAGGTAGGATAATTAATGTTGTTAAAATGACTATCTCTTAGTCTGGGTTACAGTCCTTCTTATTTTTAAGTCATGATAGCAGTGAAACTAGAGTCCTTCTTTGGCACCCCTAGTAGCTCGAAAGCTGTTTTGTTGCAATGGTTGAATGCACAGAGGGGTTTGATAATAAGCCTGATGATTTGGGCTTGATCTCTTACACATTCTGAGAAAAAAAAAACTGACTCCTGGAAATTGTCCTCTGTCCTCTCCAAAGTGCTATGATATACACACATAAATAAATATAAAACATTTCTCAAAGTCTTAAAGGGTAACAGTGTGTTGTGTGTTGATGACTGTCCTTCACTGAAACCAGACTGACTTGGGATTTCTACCATCTTTGATCATGAAGTCAGAATCTACTGATTTTTGCCATAGATCTGTAAGTTCTTGGCTTTTTGATCATAGGGGTAAATTGGAAAGCATAGTGTACTTTGCAAAGCAATAAAAATTTATGAGAAGAAATAATTGAAGTTCTCTTTTGGAACACTAAGAGCCAAATTTTCACTCATTTAAAAATATTTCCCATAAATATTTATTTCTCAGCTTCATAGATTTAGTGGCAGGAGGTAGTTTGGAATGAAGCCCAGGAAGCTCAAGGAACATTACATGGTATATAGGTCAGTAATCAAAGACAACAAAAGGAAGGTTGACAGAAGATTCATGAAACTCTGGAGAGTGGGCTGGCAAGCATTAGGTAAGGACTGCATTGAACTTCAATTAAAAAAGACCTGATGTTTGATATTGGGAAAATATTCACTTGCACTATGTTATATAAGGATTATTATTTATTAAGGGGATATATAAGCACTCACTGATAAAAATTGAACCTCAAAAATTGAACCTCAAAACAATTTTTAGTGAGTAGAAATGTCCCATGAAGGATATTTCAATCCACTGTTCTGGGAGAAAGCATGAACAAACAGAAAGGGGAGTCAGTGTTCCTGGATCTTGATTGATTCTGACTGTGCCCTGTCAGGGTCCTGATTCTCAGGAGCTACTGAAGCTCCCTTAAATAATGTCTGAATCTCAGTACAATTTGACAATTGTCTTTTTTCATAATACAGTAAAAATCAGATATTGGATTATTACACACAAAATATTTCATCAAAAAGTGAAAGGAATTAACTTACATAAGCAATAAACTTGACTGTGGTGGGAATGTGTCTGTATGCTGTAAATAAAGGAACTATTTTGGCCTGTGTGGAGCACCATAGAAGTGGGTGGAGGAATCAGAGGATAGACAGGTAGAAGGAGGGCAGAGTCAGACAGTCCTGATCCAGCTACCAAAGAAGAAGCATGTAGGACTCAGGTGAGCTGGGCCATGCCACAGGACACCTGGCAGACAGATTAATCAAAATGGATTTAATTAAGATGAAAAAGGCAGCTAGCAATGTGCCTGAGACATAGGTCAAACAGCATGAAATTAATATAAGCATCTGAGTCATTTTTTTTGGGGGGGTGCTAAAAGTCATGGGAAGATTGGACCTCTGGCCTAAAGGGGGTTGGAAACCTTTTACAACACTTGACCTAAAAATTATCGGTAATAATAAATATGCTTTGTCAATGAGGCACTAGATATTAAAAAAACTGACAATCAAGTATTTATTGTTTACTATTTAATCAGTAGCATAATAAATTTGGAGTCTTTGATGCATTAATTATCATTTTCATTTTGGTTAAACTTCTAAATATATTTTTCTTACACAGATGAATATCCTCAATTGCTAAAATTTTAAAAATAAAACACAACATTACCTTCTCTTTGCTCCTTACCTTAGGCTCTAACTCTTTTCCTAATAGGAAAATCAAGGTTTACAAACTCATTTTTGTAGCTGGATATGCTTTCGACTGCCAGCTCCCATATAACAACATAGAGAATTATTATTACATTTTAAAAAAAATTACAAAGAACAGGCAAAACAGTCAGAGACACACCTACTGCTACTGTTAGGAAACACAGAAAACACCAAGCTAACAGCCACAGCATATACAACAAGGATCTGGTGCAGCCCTATGCAGCCCCATGCTGGCTGTTTCAGACTCTGTGAGTCCCTATGAGCCTGGCTTAGTTGATTCAGTAGACCATGTTCTCCTGTTGTCCTGCATTTCCTCTGGCTCCTACAATCTTTTATCCCCTTCTTCCTTGGAGTTAGCCAATTGTTGAGGAGAGGAACTTAATGAAGACTTCCAATTTAGACACTCACTCTGCAGAATGTCTGGTACCAGAATATCATTTGGAATCATTTCATTAATTTTTTGGCAGTTTTATTTGGTATTACCATAGGTCTTTGAGGCTTCCAGTCCCAGTTCATGGCCATCTATCCAGAATAAGGCAAAGGATTCATCTCCTGACATGAGCATCAAGTTAATCCAAACATTGGTTGGCCAACCCCATAAATTCTGTACCACCATTCCCCCAGCACCTCTTATAGGCAGGATAGATTGTAGGTTGAGGATTTTGTGGCTGGATTGGTGTCCAGGTTTCTCTATCTCCAGCCTGCAAAATATCTTCTTGAGCTAAAGAGAACATAACAGAGAGATAAAGGTTTTATTCAGGCACCTGATCAATCTCTCTACATTCAAGGAGCTCAGTAGATGTTGTCCTCAGCCATGGGGCCAAGCTGTCAGTTTTTAGAGAGAAAAAAGAAGAAAAAAAGGATAAGGAGAAAAAGAAAGACACACCTAGAGCCAGAAGCCAGGCAGCCTCCAGCCAACCATGGAGATAGTAGGAAAGTAAGATACATATAAAAAAAGAAATAAAGAAAAGAAAAAAGGAAGGAAAAAAGAAAAAAAGGAAGAGAGGAAGAAAAGGAAAGAGAGAGGGGGGGGGGAGGTAAAAAGACCAGAGGCAAAACACAGATGAAGAGAAACAAGTTAAGTTACAAGAGCTAGCAAAAAAAAATGAGCCTAACCGAAGGCAAAAGTTTCATAACTAATAATAAGTCTCTGTGTCATGGTTTTTGGGATAGTTGGTAGACCAAAAGAAAGCCTGGTACACCAGTCCCTCTACTGGAAGTCTTGTCTGACTACAGGAGTTGGACAATTCAGATTATCCTTTATTACCAAAAGTCTCCATTAGGGTCACACTCAGATTCCAGAAAGTTTCTACTGTATTGTGTTCCTACACCACCCTCCAAATGTCTCCTTAATCCAGCCATCTTTCCTGGCACTCTCTCCCTCTTCCTGATCCCCTCCCATTATCTCCTGTCCCCATCTTGCTCTTGTCTACCTTCAAAATCTATTTTATTTACTCTTCCCAGGGAGGTACATGCTCCCCTCCTAGAGCCCTTCTCTTTAGATAACCTCTGTGTGTCTGTGGATTGTAACTTGATTATAATTTACTTAACAGCTATTAGCCACTTATAAGTAAACACATACCATACTTATATTTCTGGGACTGTGTTGCCTTTGTGAAGATTATTTATTTTTAATTGCATATATTTTTCTAAGAATTTCATGGTGTCATTTTTAACAGCTAAGTAAAAATCTACCTTTTTTCTCCATTCTTCAGTTGAGGGACATCTATATTTATTATGTCCAGGTTTTGATTGTTATGATTGAAGTTTCAGGGAACAGAGTTGAGCAAGTATCCTTGTAGTAGAATGAAGCATCCTTTGAGTATATGCCCAGGAGTGGTACAGTTTTGTCTTGAGGTAGATCCATTACCAATTTTTAGAGGAATAGTCATATTGATTTTCATTGTGGCTGTACAAGTTTACACTTTATCTTAGAGTTTCTATTGCTGTGAAAAGACACCATGACAATGGCAAATCATATAAAGTAAAATATTTCATTAAAGTAGTGGCTTACAGTTCAGAGGTTTAGTCCATTATCATGGCAGGGAGGATTACAGTATGCAGGAGTACTTGGTGATGGCTACATTTCAATCAGAAGTGTCACACTGAGCGAAGCTTGAGCAAAAGAGACTTCAAATCTCACCCTCACAGTGATGTACTTCCTCCAACAAGGCCATATCTATTCCAACAAAGCCACACCTAATAGTGCCATTGCCTGTGAGTTTATGGGAGCCAATTACATTCAAACTATCACCCACTCCTTTCAGCAATGGGTAAGAATGCTCTGTATCCTTTCCAATATGGACTGGCACTTCTGTTACTAATTTCAGCCATTTTGTCATGTATAAGATAGAATCTTAAAGTAGCTTTGATTTGACTTTCTCTGTTGGCTAAGGATTGTGGTAGAAATGTTCTCTTGTATGCTGTAAATAAAGGACTGTTTTGGCCTATGTAGAGCACCGTAGAAGTGGGTGGAGAATTAGAGGACAGGCAGGTAGAAGGAGGGAGGAGTTAAGTCAGTCTCCATCCAGCCCCTGAAGAAGACAAACATGTAAGAAACAGGTGAAACACAGGCTGGGCCACGTGGTGGGAAGATTAATGGAAATGGGTTGATTTAAGATGAAAGAGCTAGCTAGTAATGTGCTTAAGATATGGGCCAAACAGTATGAAGTAATATAAATGTCTGATTAATTTCTTTGGGGGACAAAAGCCGCCATAGACCAGGTTCCAAACCTTTGCCTCGGGCCAAGTCACAAACCTCTGGGTCCAAACGGGTCTCGGAAAACTTACTACAAAATAGGATGTTGAATATGTCTTTGTTTCTCAGCCACTTTTTCTATTGAGAATTCTATGTTTAGATTTGTACTTCATTTTAAGATTGAATTGTTTTGGGTTTCTTTATATGTACTTTAAGTCTTTATATGGTTTGGATATTAGACCTCTATTGGATGTAGAGTTGGTAAAAATAGTCTTTTCCAATTCTGTAGGCTGCCTCTTTGTCTGATTAATGGTGTCCTTTGCTTTATAAGAACTTCTTAATTTCATGAGGCCCCACTCATCAATTGTTCACACTAGTATCTGTGCTATTGGTGTTCTGTTCAGAAAATTGTCACCTTTGCCAATGTTCTCATGGTTATTCCTCACTTTCTCTTCTATAGTATTCAGTATATCTGGTTTTATGTTGAGGTCTTTGATCAACTTGGACATGAGCTTTGTCCAAGGTGACTAATATGGAACTATTTGCATTTCTCTACATGAAGCTATCTAGTTTGGCCAGTACCATTTATTTAAGATGCTTTCTTTTTCTGGTGTGCTTTTATGACTTCTTTATGAAAATTCGGGTGTCCATTTGCATGTGGGTTTATATCTGAGCATTCAGTTTGATGCAAATGGTCAACATGTCTGTTTTATGCCAATGTCATGCAGATTTTATTACCATAGCTCTGTAGTACAACTTGAAATTAAAGATTCTGATACCTCCAGAAGTTCTTTCATTGTTCAGGATTATTTTATATATCCTAGGTATTTTGTTTTCTACGGAAAGTTGAGAATTGTTCTTTCAAGATCTGTAAAAATGTTTTATAATTTTGATGAGAATTCTACTAAATCTGTAGATTGTTTTTGGTAGGAATGGTCATTTTTACTGTTAATCCTAATAATTCATGAGCATGGGAGAACTTCCTATATTCTGATATTTTCTTTATTTCTTCAAAGACTTCAAGTTTTTATCATACCAGACTTTCAGTTGCTTGGTTAGAGTTAAACCAAAATATTTTGTGGCTATTGTGAAGGGTTTTGTTTATTAATCTCTTTCTTAATTCATTTATCATTTGTGCATAAGATTTTTCAAAAAAGATTTTTCCTTTGTTCTTGTTTTTTTTAGCTAGCCTTATATCTAGACACTTTGATAAACATGTTTACCAGATGTAGGAAATCCCTAGTAGAAATTTTACCGTCACTTATGTATACTATCATATTTTGCAAATAACAGTACTTGTCTTCTTTCTTTCCAACTTGTATCCCCTTAATCTTCTTTAGTTGTCTTATTACTTTTGCTAGCACTTCAAGTATTGTATTAAATAAATATGGGAAGAATGGACAGGTTTTAGTTGAATTGCTTTAAGTTTCTCTCCATTTAACTTGATGTTGGATATAGGCTTGCTATTTATTGTTTGCATTATGTTTAGGTATGTCTCTTGTATACATGATCTGTACAAGACTTGTATCATGAAAAAATGCTAGATTTTGTCAAAGGATTTTTCAGCATCTAGTAAAATGTTCATGATTTTTCTTCTAGTTTGTTTATATGGTGGATTAAATTTAAAAATTTTTGTATGCTGAACCATCTCTGTATCTCTGGGATGAAGTCTACTTGATCATGATGGATAAACTTTTTGATGTGTTATTGGAGTTGGTTTGCAAGTATTTTGCTGAGTACTTTTGCTTCTATGCTCATAAGGAAAATGGGACTATTCTCTTTCCTTTTTGAGTCTTTATGTGGTAATTAGATATTAACACATAATATGTATCAGGGTAATTACAGCCTCATAAAAGGAATTGAGAAATGTGCCTTCTGTTTTTATTTTGTAGAATAATTTTGAGAAGTATTGGTGTTAGCTCATCTTTGAAAGCCTAATACAATCCTACATTAAAACTTTCTGGATCTGGGCCTTTTTTGGCTGGAAGAATTTCATTGACTGTGTTTATTTCACTAGGAGTTACAGGTCGATTTTCATTGTTAATCTCATGATGATTTAACATGGGCTTAGAAGATATCTATCAAGAAAATTACTCATTTATTTCATATTTTACCAATTTTGTGGCATACAATTTTTAAAATATATTCTTACAATTCTCTAGATTTTCACGATATCTGCTGTTATGTTTCCCCCTTGTTTTATTTTGCTTAGTATCAGAGTATGTTGTCAATTTTGGAGAAATTTTCATGACATGCTAAAAAGTAGGTATATGGTTTTTGTGTTTGAGTGCAATGTACTGTAAATAACTGATAGGTTCATTTTATTTATAATATTAATTATGTCTAACACATCTCTGTTTAGATTTTGCAATGCTTCTTAGGTTCATTTGCCTAGAAAATATATTTCCAACCTTTTACCCTGAGGTAATGCTTATCCTTGATATTAAGATGTTTTTAATTTTTTGTATTTTTTATTTATTTAATTTTTATCATGAATAAAGTCATATTTTTATCCATGTATCCCCTTGTTCAAACTCCCAACGCCCTGCTGACCATCCCAGTCACTTTCTCTTCTCCCCATCTCTTTCTATTCTCCCCAGTATGGGCAGGAGGTCCCAAGGTCTCAAGATGGCTGAGTTCAGCATCCTCTTCTCTTCCCAACAGCAAGACTGTGTCAGGTGTTCCTCTGAAGAAAATGAGCTCCAAGGTGCTGGTCCAAGATGTTTCAGATGCAAAGCTGTTCAGTGGTTGTGGTATGCAGGTTGGAGATGCTTTGCTTTTTGTTTAAAGTCCACTAATGAGTGAGTACATCCCCTGTCTATCTTTCTGGATTTGTGATACCTCCTCAATCAGGAGGATATTGTCCAAATCCAACCATTTGCCTTCAAATTTTAGGATACCATTTTTTTTCTTGCTGCTGAGTAGTACTCCATTGTGTAGATGTACTACAGTTTGTTAATCCATTCTTCAGTTGAGGGACATCTAGGTTGCTTCCAGGTTCTTGCTATTACGAATAATGCTGCAATGATCATAGCTGAGCTAATGCCTTTGGAGTAAGGCTGTGCATCATTAGGGCATATGCCCAGTATTGCTGGATCCTTGGGAAGATTGATTCCCAGTTTTCTGAGAAACCTTCATACTGCATTCCAGAGTGGCTTCACAAGCCTACACTCCCACCAACAATGGAGGAATATTCCCTTGCTCTACAAACCCTCCAGCATAGGCTGTCATCTGTGTCTTTGATCTTAGTCAATCTGTCAGGTGTAAGGTGGTATCTCAAAGCTGTTTTGATTTGCATTTCTCTGATGACTAATGATGTTGAGCACTTTTTCATGTGCCTTTCAGCCATTTGTAATTCTGCTAAGAATTCTCCTTTAAGTTCTGAACCACATTTTTGTTTGGGTTATTAAAGGTTTTGGGCTCTAGTTTCTTGAGTTCTCTATATATTTTAGAGATTAGTCCTCTGTCATTTGTAGGGTTGGTGAAAATCTTTTCCCATTCTGTAGGCTGTCATTTTGCCTTATTGACTGTGTTCTTGACTTTACAGATGCTTCTCAGTTTCAGGAGGTCCCACTTATTGATTGTTGTTCTTAGTTTCTGTTCTACTGGTGTTATATTTAGGAAGTGGTCACCTGTGCCAATGCAGGGAGGGTATTTCCCACTTTCTTTTCTATCAAGTTCAATGGGACTGGGTTTCTGTTGAGGTCTTTAATCCTCTTGGTTTTGAGTTTTGTGCAAGGTGATAGATAGGCTTGGATGTATTTGCATTTTTCTGCACACTATTATCCAGCTATCCAACACCATTTGTTAAAGGTACTCTCTTTTATCCATTGAATATTTTGGGCCTCTTTGTCAAAGAACAGGTGTTCATAGGTTTTTGGGTTAATGTCAGGATCTTCAATTTCATTCCATTGATCCACAAGTCTGTTTTTATGCTAGTGTCAAGCTGTTTTTATTACTGTAGCTCTATAGTATAACTTGAAGTCTGGGATGGTGATGCCTCCTGAGGTTCTTTTGTTAAGCAAAATTGTTTTGGCAATCCTGGCTTTCCTGTTATTCCAAATGAAATTGAGTATTGTTCTTTCAAGGTGTGTAAAAAATTCTGTTGAGATTTTAATTGGAAGTGCATTGAATTTATATATTGCTTTTAGTAGAACTGCCATTTTTACTATGTTGATCCTACCTATCCAGGAACATGGCAGATCTTTCCATTTTCTGATATCTTCTTTAATTTATTTCTTCAGTTATTTAAAGTTTGTGTCAAATAGTTCTGTTACTTCTTTGGTTATAGTTACTCTAAGGTATTTAATGCTATTTGCAATGATTATAAAGGGTGATGTTTCCTTTATTTCTTTTTCAGCTCTTCTATCTTTAGTGTATAGGGGTGCTACTGATTTCTTTGAGTCAATCTTGTATCCTATTACATTGCTCAAGGTGTTTATCAGCTATAGAAGTTCTCTGTCAGAATTTTGTGGATCGCTTATGTATACAATCATGTCATCTGCAAATAGAGATATTTTCTCTTCTTTTTTTCCAATTTGTATCAACTTAATCTCTTTTCATTCTTTTATTGCTTTAATTAAAACTTTGAGAACTATATTGAATAGATAAGTGGAGAGAGGATAGCCTTGTCTTGTCCTTGATTTTAGTGGTATTGCTTTGAATATTTCTCCATTTAGTTTGATGTTGGCTCTTGGATTTTGTAAATCGCCTTCATCATATTTAGATATTTTCCCTGTATTCTTGATCTTTCCTGTGCTTTTATCATAAAGGAGATGGAATTTTTTCAAAAGCTTTTTCAGCATCTAAGGATGTGTTCTGGTAGTTTTTCCCCTTCAGTTTGTTTATATGATGGATAACATTTACAGTTTTTCATATGTTTCATACTATCCCTGCATTTATGGGATGAAGCCTCCTTGATCATGGTGGATGATATTTTTTATATATTGTTGTATATAGTTTGCCAAAATTTTGTTGAGAATTTTGGCATCAATATTCATGAGGGAAATTGGTCTGTAATTCTCCTTCTTTGTTTGGTCTTTGAGTGGCTTGGGTATTAAGGTAATTGTGGGCTCATAAAAAGAATTTGGCAATATTCCTTCAGTTTTTCCTGTGTGAAACAGTTTGAGGAATATTGGCAGTAGTTCTTCTTTGAATGTCTGGTAGAATTCTGCACTGAAACCATCTGGACCTACCTGGACATTTTTACTTGGGAGTGTTTTAATTACAACTTCAATTTCCTTTAGGGATAAAGGTCTGTTTATGCTTTTAATCTGATCTTGATTTAATTTTGGTAAAGGATGCCTGTCCATTTTTTCTACGTTTTCCATTTTGGTGGAGTAACCATTTTCAAAGTATGACCTGATAATTCTCTGGATTTCTTGGAGGTCTATTTTTATTTCCTCATTTTCATTTCTGATTTTGTTGATTTGGATACTGTCTCTCTCTCTCTGCTTTTTGGTTAGTTTGGATAAGGGTTCATCTATCTTGTTGACTTTCTTAAAGAACCAACTCTTTTATTCATTGATTCTTTCTATTGTTCTTTTTCTTTGAATTCTATTCATTTCAGCCCTAAGTTTGATTATTTCTTGCCATCTTCTCTTTCTAACTGAGTTTGCTTTTAATGGTTCTAAGGTTTCAGCTGAGCTGTTAGTTCTCTAGTGTGAGATTCCTCTAAGTTTTTTATATATAGGCAACTAGTGCTATGCATTTTCCTCTTAACACTGCTTTCATAGTGTCCCATAAATTTAGGTATTTTGTGGATTCATGTCTGTTAAATTCTAGGAAGAATTTTCTTTCTTAATTTCTTCCTTGACCCAGTGGTGGTTCAGTTGAGTGATGTTTAGTTTCCATGAGTTGGCATGCTTTCTGTTATGTTTGATGTTGTTGAACTCTAAGTTTAGTCCATGGTGGTCTGATATGTTACAAGGGTTTATTTCCACTTTTTGTATCTATGGATATTTGCTTTATGACAAATTATGTGGTCAGTTTTAGAGAAAGTTCCATGTGGTGCTGAGAAATATGCATATTCCTTTGAGTTTTGGTGGAACCTTCTATAAATATCTATTAAACCCCTTTTCATCATGACCTCTGTTAGACTCCTTGTTTCTCTGTTGGGTCTCTGTCTGGTTGACCTATCCAAGGGTGAAAGTGGGGTACTTAAGTCTCCCACTATTTGGGTGTGAGCATTTATATGTGTTTTGAGCTTTAGTAGTGATTTTTTTAACATAGATGTGTGCCCTTATATTAGAGGCATAAATATTCAGGACTGTAATCTCATCCTGATCAATTTTTTCTGAGATGAATAAGTAATGTCATCCTGGTCACTTTTAATTGATTTTAATTTAAAGTCTAATTTTTTTTAGATATTAGAATGGCAGCACCAGCTTGTTTCTTAGGGTCATTTGATTGGAAAATGTTTTCCCCACCCTTTACTGTGGGCCTGTGTCTGCCTTTAAGGTTGAGGTGTGTTTCTTGTATGCAGCTGAAGGATGGCTTCTGTTTTTGTATCCATCGTGTTAGTGTGTATCTTTACATAGGTGAATTTAGTCCATTGATGTTAAGGGATGTTAGTGACCACTGATTGATGTTTCCTGTTATTTTTGGTGGTAGTTTGTATGCATTTCCTTTCTTCGGGCTTTTTTTCTGTGGGATTATTGATTGTTTGTGGTTTCCTGGGTTTATCTGAGATTCTTATGTTGGAGTTTTCCCTCTAATGCTTCTGAAGGGCCAGGTTTATGGATAGGTATTGTTTAAGTCTGAATTTGTCATGAAATATTTTTTTTACTCCATCTATGGTGATTGATAGTTTTTCTGGGTATACTAGTCTAGGTTGGCAGCCATGCTCTTTTAGTGTCTGTATAACTTCTGACCAGGACCTTCTTGCTTTCATTGTTTCTATTGAATAGTCTGGTGTTATTCTGATGGGTCTGCCCTTATAGGTAAGTTGACACCTTCCTTTACAGCTCTTAATATATTTTCTTTGTTCTCTATGTTTTGTGGCTTGAATATTATGTGGCAAGCAGATTTTTTTCAAGAGGTCAAATCTATTTGATGCTCTGTAAGTTTCTTCTATCTTTATAGGTATTTCCTTCTTTAGAGTGGGAAAGTTTTCTTCTATGATTGTATTGAATACATTATCTGTGCCTTTGAGCTGGAATTCTCCTTCTTCTATTCCTATTATTCTCAGGTTAGGTCTTTTCATGGTGTCCCAAATTTTCTGAACATTTTTTGTTATGACTTTTTTGGTTTTCATGTTTTCTTTGACTGATGTATCTATTTTTGCTATTGAGTCTTCCACTCAAGAGATTCTCTCTTTTATCTCTTGGATTCTGTTTGTTTGTTATGCTTGTATCTGTAGTTGCAGCTCCTTTCTTCAGATTTTCTATTTCTACCTTTGCCTCATTTTGTGCCTTTTTTATTGCTTCTATTTCAGTTTTAAGTTCCTGGAATGTTTCTTTCATTTTTTGGTTTTTCTTTTCATGGTTTTCTTTGTTTTCTCTCAATGATTTTTTCATTTTTTCCAAATTTTTGTTTTCATTTTCTTCTTTTTCTTTAAGGGAACTTTTTTTCAGGAGGCTTTGTTAAGTTTATTGGGGTCTAAATATCTAGGGAATGGGTGGGGGAGGGGATGAAGGAAAGGGAGAGAGAAAAGAGAGAGAGAAGGGAGAGAGGAAGCAGAAAAGCTCTTTAAGGGAATTTTTTGTATTGTCTTTTGAGGCTTCTATAATCTTCATAAAGGTGTTTTTGCTGTTTTTTTCTTCTGTTTGCTCTTCATTGCTCTGTTCAGTTGTTGATGTTGTAGTACCACCCATTTCTTCTGGTGCTGCCTTGTTGTTCTTTATATTGTTATATGTATTCTTGCACTGGTATCTGTCCATGGCTTCAGTAGTTCACACTTAGTCAGCTTATAGTCAGTTGTGGCTACAGGGCTTGTGTGTCTCCTGTCTGCTCTGAGCAAAAGGTCTGCAAGATGTCTGATTCTGCTCTGTAGTCCTTCTCTGATGATGCAGTTTGCCCTGGAGGTAGGTCCCAGCCATGCGAGGTCCCTTCTTTTAGGGTTTGCTGGAGGAGGCTTCTCAGAGCTAAAGCTTAGGGCCTGTCTGCTAGCAAGTTTCTGAGATCAGATGTGGCCATGGCCCCAGAGAAGAATTCTCTGGACAGGTGACCCAGGAGCTGGAATCTGCTCACCTCTGATTCCATTCTGTACATGGATGTAAGTTTCCAAGGCATAAGTCTGTCTCTGATGATGTAATTTGCCCTGGAGTTAGGGCCTGGCCATGTGAGGTCCCTTCTTTTAGGGATTTCTGGAGGAGCCCTCTCATAGCTAATGCCTAGAACCTGTCTGCTAGCAAGAGTCTAAGATCAGACCCTTGGGTGTTACCCTGTCCTCAGAGAGGAATTCTCTGGACAGGAAGCCCAGGAGCTAGAATTTGCTCACCTCTGATTCCACTCTGGACATGGATCTGAGCTGTTTACTGTTTCATTCTACATAACATATTCAGGCTGCTTTCTTATATGCACCATGACCTCACCCACCCAGAAGTAGCACTATTTACGATGGGCTGGGCCCCTCACTCCCAAATATATGATTAAGCCCGCCTGGAGATATTAGGGAATATATCATTTTTCAGGGAAAAATATTATAATTACAATAGGTAAATGAATCTGATAGATGTTATAAAGTTTAATCTAAAACACTTATATATGACATAGAATTGAAAAAAAACAATTATACCACTTTTTCTTAGGCTCAGGAAGTTATAACAACTCTAAAATAGCATCCTCTAGATACTGTACAGCTTTTGAAATCATGTACTTACAGAAGCTTCAGCAATTTGCATTAAACTTGGGTAAGAGTGGCCCTGCCCACAATGAATAATGCATAAATGAGAGGGTTTTAGAGCTCTGAGTTATTCACTATTGACAATTTCTGGGAGTAATGAATTCACTTGTGCATCTACTGTTGGTCCACCAGCCTGTAAGAATGATTTCTAAAGAGAAGGGGTTGTTTGGAGTAGTAGGGAGATGAGAGATAGTTGGAGTGAGAATAATCAGTGTGCATTACTCACATGTAAAACAGTATCAAAAACAAACCTGCCATTAATAACATAAAATAAAATATGAGAAACACTGCCTTGAATTACCCAAGGTGTCTGTTCACTTATTTACCAATATGAAAGATATATGAAGAAAAGAAATAAAATGCTATATTGGCAATATTAACAACTCTTTTGCCCTGAGTGATAGTTACAATACTGAGACATTGCAAGAATTTCAACTAAGAATAAATGTCATGAACAAGTCACAATTGTCAGCTGTTGTCTAATTAGGACAGATGGAAAGAATATTTATTATTTGATGTCTTATTTCAACAATATAATCAGTTTTGTTCATGCTGCAAATTATGAAGGCATTTTACAATTCCAACCAGTAACCCATAGAGTGATACAGATCATGCCAGGTCAGGGAGATAGAAATAAATTTCTCAGGTATAAAAGTTTACTATAATATGAGGGTAGACTCAGTTTTTGCTATACTATATTTTCTTAACATGGTTTCTTGTGCATGAAGAATTATATTATAATTTGGAGTATTTAATTGGTAATTACCTCTTCTGTATATTTTTTATAAAGATACAGAATTATTAGCATAGGTAGTCTGGAAGATCTATAAAATATATAACAATCAATGATACTGAATATGTGGAAGGTGTAAAACTATTTTGGCAGTATTTTATCTATGTCTATATCTATCTATATATATATGCCATCTGTGCTGTCATGAGGAAGCTGCATCTTTAGAGATTATCTATATGTAAATTTCTATATCATTGCTGTTAGAACACCGTCTAAGCATAAAGTTGAACAAGGAGAATTCTGAGTGCTAACTCCAAGAAACCAAGGCAAGAATCTTGTGATCTCAGTTTGTTCAAAACACAGAATTGTTCTTGTCCTATGCTTTCATTCCCCTCCCAGGTGTAGCAGATAGAAATGAGATTAATTCCAATTATTCATTACAACTGGCTATTGTTATTTGCTTATGTGCCTCTCTTAAAAATATGTTTCTACCACATGTGGCTTGTCTTTCTGATTGGGCAATTTACTCATGTGATCCTCTTAACCCTCTGAAATTGCTTGATGCTCTGAATAAAGTTGACTATTGCATGACAGTTTAATCTACCTCATTTATTGGCTCCACTCTCCCAGGTGTCACAGCTTCTAGAGCCGTGACAGTCTTAATGTAGAGCTCTGGGTAATAGCTTCAATAATCTGGTTTTATTACTGTTGACATGAGCATGCTAGTTGAATTTAAAAGATTCATGCAGATGTGACAATAGAATGGACATTTTATTAGTTGATCAAGATAATGGAAAACATTTAAATCACAGGTATGTATAAATATTTACTTTGTATATAATATATATAATTTATATATAATTAATTTTTATAGTTATATATAAATATGTAACTGTAAAATGTTTTGAAGAATTGGCCAGGAAGGTCATGACCACTGTTTCAGAAACATTAGAGTTTGTGATTTTATTGAAACAATAAAAATAATTTAGTGGATAAATTTTAATTCTGGAAACTCAGATAATTGAGAAAAAACAGCGTTAGTTTTTTTATACATTTCTTTCATTGTCATTAAGGTAATACAAACTAAATTAAATAAAGTACACTGCTATTTGTGTATTATAAAAAAATCACAGGTATGTATTAAGCAAAGTTTTATAATAACTCAAAGAATCATAGGAACTTTACAGGCTTAGAATTTCATAAAAGAAACAAAAGATAAGGGAGGTGAACAGAAGCATTTTATAGCTAGGATAAGAAATTTAAGCTCTATTGTGAATCTTGATGGTTTCAAAACTCTTTTAGAAAGTTGTAGAAATCCCAAAGTTAGTGCTTTTGCAGAATTATTCACTTGCACTATATCATATAAAGGATTAATATTTATTAAGGGGTTATATAAACACTCACTGATACAAATTGAACCTTAAGACAATTATTGGAGAGTGGAGCTGTCCCCCGTTGAATGGCTGATTCTCTCCCAGAGAGAATTCAAAAACTAAACAGGAAGAGATGGCAGTGTGCCCTGGGTCTCAATTCAGTCTAGCCACACCCCATTCAGGGTCCAGATACCCCCAAACTATATACCTCTAAGCTTCCCTGAATAACACCTGAATCTCACTACATACTGCCTTAATCACAAATGTATATCTATTTTCTGTTATGAGCATTGATTCTAGGACTGGATTCTAGCTGGAGTTGTGTCATTGATTACGTCCAAAATCCTCAATATACTTCCTAATTTGAGATAGGGTATCAGTAAGTGAACCCCAGGATGGCCATGAGTTTAAGAGTCTCTTGCTTTAGTCTCCTGAGCAGCAAAACTGGGATTATATTTGTGCTATCAGGCACAACAACAGTCATTTTGTTTTTATTTTAAGTCACCTTTTGCTTATTTGATTTGTCTTTCATTTCCAAGTTAAAAAAAATCTCTTGTTTAATGATACCTATGATTATACTGGTTATTCTCTTGACAGATTCAAAAACTAAGTGGGGGACAAACATCAGGGTTTACCTGTGGAGGTATTTCTAAATTGGGTTAATTTCAATGGGAAAAATTTATCCTAAATATAGATAACAGTCCAAGCCAGGATTCTTATACTGAAGATAAAGGACTAGAACAGGGACTAAAATACATTTCAGTGATCTTTCCATTTTTGCACAATTCCATATTTTAGTCCCCTGAAGTCCCTTCCCTGCAACTCCTTTCATGTGCTCCTTACTTTGAAATTGATAGCATCTTTTCCTTTGAATATTTTTCTCACACACATATATATGCATAACAATACACAAATATGTAAATGCAACCTGCTGAGTTTGTTTTTGTTGTTTGTGTGTATGTAGTTTTAGGGCTAACCACTTTGCTTTGGGTAGCAAATTATGGGGCTCATCTCTTGGACAAGCTAATTCTCTCTCTCTCTTACTGTATTAGTTTCCATTATTAATTCTATGTCCAGCTGTGGGACTACATGATATTTTTGTCCTTCTGCATAGGCATGGCTATTGATATTGCCACCATTTCAGTGTTATTTAGGAGAAAATATTTTACAGCTGACTTTCTGGTGCTCTGGCTCTTACAATCTTTCTAGCTCCATTAAGTGATATTTCCTAAGCCATAGATATAGGAGCTGTGACGTACATGTAAGCACTAGAGCTAGCTCCTTACTCTCCATTGCTCCAGTTGTGGGTTTTTTTTTTGTGTGTGTGTGTGTGTGTGTGTGTGTGTGTTCTCCATTTGTAGTAAAGAAATGTGTCTTTAATGAAAAGATCTAGCTACCCTTATTTATGAACATAGGTAGATCAAAAATAAAGAGAGGCTGAGCTTTACATGCAGTGTACATAAGAAAAAGAATTTTAAAAGATTAATATTTTTAACATCAATGCATTTCGCTGTGTCTTACTCTTTTTGCCTAAAATGGACGATGGTAAAAATAAATAAAAACCAATAGAACAACAGTCTTTTAAAAGTCACACTGTGCAAAATAAATTGATTCTGACTAGTTGATATTTTTTAGTGCTCAAGATTGTTTTAATTAATTATCATTTTAGTAAATACAGAGATTGGGGCGAGTATTTTTAGTGTACCTTCTTTGCTTAAAAGATTTGATTTTGTTCTTTTTGAATGATATATATCTTCTCAAGTCAAATCCTTTTATTTATACCTCCATTATGTAATATGTTACTTTACCCTCATCTCAACAGCTAATTATTATTTTTGTGTGTGTTTCTCACTGGTTATCTGTTCCTAAATATATATTTCTAAATATGTATTTTTAGAATGTTAATATTGAAGCAGCATAAACAAATAATTATTTTTAATTGTATATTAAAATAACTGGCCAAATTTTCCAGAAAACATCATAAATGAGCTTGAGCATAGGTTTTGTTAATGCTACTAAATGCATATTTCCACTGACTGTACTGCCTCTTGGTATTTTCCTAACCACACAGGCCACATCTAAGAACTTACTTCATGTTATTTTAGGTCTAATGAAAGGATTTGTGCAAATACATGATTACAAAAATTAATTCAGTTTAATTATTATGTTAACAGCATATTCAGGAGAAAAGGAAACTGGAAATCAAAAGTGATCAGAAGTACTTAGACAAATTATGCTGTTAACAACCTATTATGCATCTTATAGGAACTCATAATTTTTTTCTGTCAAGTACTGCTATTTCAGAACATAAACAAAAGTATGTGATTTAATTTGATTATAAGTACCTTATCTATGAAAGAAAAACTTTCCTTCTGCAAAGACTGAGAGTTCAAATAAGGAAATTCACAATTAAATGCTCTCATCACAATTATACACTTAGCATTTACATAGATCTAATAATAATGCCACATTTATACTGATGGAATGAATACAGTCATGACACAGAAACTTTATCAGTTCTGTCTTTGATGTGTTAGTCAGAAATATTTTTGTCACTCCTAAGGTATAAAAACTTTGTTAGTTTCCTAAGAAACATACCAAAAGTAGCTTAGAGGCGTACTGAGACACAGATCTTATGTCTAAGCATTCTATTTTACTGCAAAGTTTGATTGAGCAACCTAACAACAGACACTCTGAACAGAAACAATGTGCTATTTTCTCATATGATTTTTAATATATGTGATAGTGATAAGGAAGTTTGAAATCATTTTTTGCTTGAAAGAAACTGTCAACTAACTCAGTTCTTTAAATATGAAAAAGAAAATATTCCAAAATTACTAGTAATTTTTTTATGGCCTGAATCACTAAGGTTTGGTCAAAGAACATATAAGTATAAAATATAATATTGTTTTCTATTTTAATTTGCTAATAGAACAGTCATCAACCCATGAAAACAATTGTTTTCTTTACATACATCTACATTTAAATATATATCTCACACAGATAAGAGCTACATTTGGCCAATATTTATTTATTCATTTATTCACTTATTTATTTATTTTTTCTCTCATCCTATATGCAGCCTCTCCTCCCTTCCATCTTCCTAACTCTCCCTCCACACTCACACCTTCCCTTTTCCTCCAGATCCACTGCTCCTCTGTTTTTCTTCAGAAAAGATCAGGCCTCCCAGTGACATCAACAAAACATGGCACAACAAGATGTAATAAGACTAGGTACAAACCCTCATATTAAGCCTTTATGAGGCAACTCAATAGGAGAAAAAAGTCTCAAGAGCAGGCAAAAGAAGACACTTCCACTATTAGGAAACACAGAGATTAACAACCACAGCATATCTGCAGAGGACCGAGTGCAGACACATGCAGGTGATGTGATTGTTGCTTCAGTCTCTGTGAGCCCTTGTGAGCAGGGCCTCATTGATGTGCCCTGTTTTGATGGTTTCCTTGACCTCTATGGCTTCTAGAATCCTTCTTCCTCCTTTTCCTCAGGTTCTCTGAACTCTGCCTAATGTTAGGCTGTGGATCTCAGTATTTGTTCCCATCTGTTGCTGGATGAAGTCTCTCTCTGATGACAACTGGACTAAGCATCAATCTTTGAGTATAATCGAATATCATTAGGAATTGTTTCATTGACTATTTTTGTCAGTCATGTTTCATTCTCAGTTTTCTTAGTAATCCTTCACATCAGTCAATAACATTACTTTTGATTATATTATAATTCAGTTGAGTTTTTTGAAATATTATTAGCCACATTTGTCTGTGTGCAAACTTTAGTAGAAACCAGTTTGGGTTTTATATAGCTATTTTTCTATTTATTTGAAGCACAGTAAAAAAATGGTACATTTTGGAAATTCAGTGGCATAAGGTACACTGTCATTTACTTGAGAAACATAATACAGTTTAAAAAAAAAGTAAGTAAAAGAATTTTTTTCCTCCTGTTTTAAACATTGCGTTACATAATTTTACCTGCCCAAACAGACCGTTTACAATATCAGGTCAGTAAACTGCTAACATCCATAAAAAAGGTAGCTTTCTTACTAAAATGCAAGAATTTAAAAGTGGTATCTAAACAAGAAAAGACAAAAACAAACTGGAATGAAAGCCTAGATATCTAAAATCAGGGTTTTTTGTTTGGCCTTTCATACTCTTCTCTCCCTCTACTATATCCTGCTGGAGTTCCAGGCTCCATTTCACTAGGACCCTGTCCACCCACAGGACCCGCACCCGAAGCCAGTTTTAAAGAGGTCAGAAATCAAGACATCTTACTTATTTTTCTTTATGTTGTATATCCTTAAGTACGAACATGGGGACAGATGCTACAGATCAGATTAAACCTGGAGCTTCTCTCCTGGCCTCAGAATAAGTTTTTCATCACTCTTCACTTTGACCATCTGTTTTGCTGTACATCCACTTGTGTGCAAAATTAGTAAGAACTGGACCATTTTTGAAGTAATAGATATCAGACTCAATCTCTCAGTAAAATAAGTAAAAACTTACTTATTTCAGATAGCTTTCATTTATGAAAAACATTTATCAAGTGATTTCTATGTAAACACTGTTGTATTATCTTTATGTGAGGTTATTGCATAATTTCCATTCATGCTATGAAAGAGAAGTACAAAATTTGATGATTATAGGATCATTATTAAGCCCTGATAAACCTCAGTAATAAACATATTGTGCCTTCTCTCTCATTTGAAAGTTGTTTCCTACAGTGAATATTCTGTCTACTTTAGCCCAGTTCTTGCTCCAGTCCCCAAACTGCTCTCAAAGAACAGTTATTTCCCAGTTTTTTTGTACTTTAAATTGTTTTTTATTTATACTTTGATAAATTTCAAACTATATTTTGATCAAATTCCTTTTTCTTCCTCAATTCTTTTCCTATCCTCCCCTACTACTCTGGCTACCCAATTTGATGTTCTATTTCCATCTTATACACACACACACACACACACACACACACACACACACACACACACAAGGTGGGGAGTCCAGTTGGTGTTATCCAACTACTCCTGAGCATGGTGCCTACCCTACTGTGGTTGATACATTCAGTATCACTTCATTGTAGAGAACTGAATTTCTGTAGCCTAACTGCTATCATATGCAAATAGATTCTTAAACAGGAGTACGACTTTGTGACTTCTTTGGGTTTTGTCTTATGCATTTGCAGGACTTGATCATGGTATCACCCTTGATGTCAATTCTAAATGGATCACTTGCCGTCACAAATTTGATACTACCAAATGAATGACAGGAACTTTCAAGTTTCTTAATTTAGCACATAAAACATTTTATATTTTGACTAGTATATATTCACATAGTCTCATCTTCCATATTTCAAATATACTAATGAACTGTACTACCTCCATTTTAGGCTTAAAAGCCATCCTATAATAAAGACAAAACAGGGTCTTTCTGCTTTATGATTAACCTTCTGTTTCTCAAGAATTGTACTCTGCCACCTCTGTAACCTGAGCTACAAATGATTCTGTACTGCCTGTTCTAAGCAAAAGGAACTGTGCCTTTATTTTAAAAAGTTGTTATAACCCTCTTGCAACCTTATCTTTATTTCAAAAGCTGTTCACTGTAGGCATTACAGCTCAGATGGAAAGGTATCCTAGCAGTCAGAAGCCAAAGAATATCACAAAGTCACACCACACAATAAACCTCACAAAAGAGATTTACTGGGAAGAAGATAACCAGAGGAGAATCACTGTCTATGCTGGGCTGAGAAATAGCAACAAACTAAACAGGATAAAGAACTTATATAGAGTTTCTTGGGGAGGGAGTGAAACCTTTCAGGGTAAAGCTTTCCATTGTGGAGATTGGCGGGATTTTAATTTCAGAAATTGAGCATTTTACTCTGTAAGGTGGAGAGCTGGGTCGAACAGTTAGGGAAGTTCTGTAAGTGTTCTGTGAATGGAATTTGGCAGTTGGACCTCCTTGTGGGAGGAGCTTGGCCACTTGTGTTTCAAGAGGCTTACAAAGACTGCTTGTTGTTATGACTACCTATTGTCATAACTAACTTGTCATAATCACCTCGCAATCATGTCTTTGTTTTAGGAGGTCATTATGACTTACTTGTTAGGCTTATTGTAACCCTGCCTATTTTTCGTACCAAATACTGCATTTGGAAATCCCATACCCCTGAATTAAAAAAAATCCTTGTCTTCCTCATGGCATGCTGATCCTGCCTTTAGGAGGAGGCAGCCCATGTATACAAATAAAAAACAATTTCCATTAATTAATTTAATTAATTGCTTTTCTTAATTTGGCTATGATGATTTAGGTTGGTGGTCTTTCTCTTTGAATCTTTGGGATTAAATATATCTCCCCCTTGGAATATAATAAATATATAGCTTTCAGATTGTACTTTAATACCTAATATCATACTTTCATATACAACTATTTTACTGCTTACAGTGTGCTGATGTCTCCACTGGAGCAGCAAGACTGACTACTTCCCTAGCTATTTACCATAAAATCAGAGAAGATTACTTTTACTAACATGAGAGTGACATGGTCTTTGTTTCTTCCCTGCAGAAGAGTGTTGTTTCTATGTTAACCAATCACGCATAGTGAAAGACAAGATTCAACATCTCCACATGGATCTTCAAAAACATTTCAAGAAACAGCTTGATAGCTCTTGCCACTGAATCACTGATAGTCAGATATGGAACTGGATACTACCCTTCTTAACCTGTCCTCTTTATTTACTTAAAACTATTAATTGGGGCCTGCCTCTTAAATCTCTTTCTAGATTTCTTCAACAACAGATACAAAAGATTTCTAACCTTATTCTCAACAGTTACTATCACAGGATTACTAGCCCCTAGCTACAGAGCCAAAGACCTGTATCACCTGGTTACATCCTGGTGATGAAAGTCAGAATTGCCCCAGAATATCAATGCCTCTGTTCAACAAGAAGTAATCTAATAATAATGCCACCCTCTTTCTAACCCATGGTTGTTTATTAATTATAAAAATTAATATAGGATTATATAATATAGGATATAGGGCAAAAAGAGCCAGTGAAAGAACACCACTGATCCTAAGACCAGAGCCCAGAAAACACACCTTGCCCCTAACCAACTCGAGAATTGAAATACAGCCAATTCCTGAGCATAAAAAAAAACCCAACTCAACCAATCCCAGAGCAGGAAATTCAATTAATTCCCTAACACAAAATACAACTAATCTCTGAGCTTGTCCCATACTCAGGCATTGAGATGCTACCAATTCCCACCCTGAAAATCTTTACTCTGGAAACCTCTACTCCCAAGAAATCCTATAAAAGCCCTGTACCTGTTCAATCTGTGACTGCCCTTTTTCCACCTTGGCAGCCACTCTCCTGGATTCTTCCCTGCCAATATATCTCTTGAGTAAAGTTCGTTGTAATGACCTTCTTTTATCAGAGTAGAGCAGAACAGAAATGTAACAACTTTGCCAGAGCAGAACAGAGCAGAGCTGTAACAACCTCCCTAGGGAAATGCTCCCCTGCTGGAGAAAAAAATGTTACAGAGTTATAGGTACTCCTTGGCTTCCAACTGGTAGGATACATATCCCTGCAGACCCCTAATGGTTCCTGGAATTCCTTGGCTTTTGACTACCAGGATACCTATTCCTTCAGAGCTAACACATGATGCTCATACTTCTCCCTCATATGTTGCTTATCTCTTTACAATCTAACAATGAATATGATAATAAACTAGATGTTCTGATTACTTCCTGTAGTACATTCTTACAGCAGTGAGTATCTTTATTGTGGCAGTAACTACCTAGAGTAGGCCTTATTATATAATAACATTTACTTGATGCTGTGCTTTTTAATGTACTTGTCTCTTTCTTTTGCTAAGTTGTCAACTCCATATACAGGGACTTTGTCACACTTATTAGTATGTTTTTCAGTGTCAGTCCTACAGTAGGTACATAAGAAGTGCAGGTAAAATGAGGAGAATAAAACAGAGGGAAAAAAGGAAAAATAATCTGAAAAGTATCAAAAGTAGAGATGAAGACAGGAAGAAGGCATACAGAATCTAGATAAAAATGAAAGCAGAAAAAAATAAAAAATTCTCAGAGAATACTCAGTGTTTCTTTACTGATTTAAAAATAAATGAAAGAATGTGTTTTTGAATCATTAAAAAGTCATTTACAAAGAAAAAACAAAAATTTCATCATAGTGTCAGTAATTATCTAGATGTAGAAAACTTTAAGGACTCCATCTAGAAGAATATGACCATTAGACTATTTTTCTCTTTTATAACTTATTCTTTAGTATATATGCTAAAGTTCCTAAATTTTAAGTTTTTGATTGTCATTGAGCTTATAGAGCATAATTATACTTTTCAAGTAAGATAGACTTTGCAAAATGCAGTATTATACTTCCCTTGATGTAAGTAAACTGTAATTTAATGCAAAAGTTTCTGCCATGTTACATTTTCCAGAGCTTTCATTCATTCTTGCTTAGTAATTACAAATGGCTTACAAATAAACACTTGGGAAGATTTCCCAACTGTTCTGTATTTACTTACAAGGCTGGAACTTCCATCACTGGGTCACTTAAGTGGTTTTGAAAGATTGTGTACAGGTTCATTTTACAATGCATTTGAAGTTTGTAATCCTGCTTAAATACACAAAAATAGGAAGGATTAACAAACTCCTGCTTAGAAACCAAGAGAAGACAGAGAGAAGGGCAATCAAGACAAAACTTCCAAGAAACATGAAATAAATTGGTCAAAACATGGAAGACTGTCAACAAAAATAATATGTTATGGGCCCTCAGGGCTTTCTGTTTATGCTAGAAGAAGCCTAAAATAATCTGTGGTTTTTGATGCTTGATTTAGTTTTCCACAAGCCTAATTAACACCAGATTAAGTTCACTGCCACTATAGTTTATCCCTGAGATTGACAAATGCTTGGTGTTTATTTGCCTGCTCCTCGGAAAGACTGGCTGTAATAATATAATGACATATTTGATAACACAGAAAGCAACATAATAGTGCTCATGTAAAGAAATTTGTAGGCTATTTTAATAATTTTTAAGAGATAATTTTAAAATGAACAAAAGAACCCCAGAAACAACTAAATCATCAAATGTTCTATTTGAGTGTGTCCACTGGTTGGTTAGAAAAAAGCAATTAAATTAAATCATTTTCTATTTTAGGATTAGTTTCCTTTCCCTTAGTAAAAACTTGATATGCCAGCTTCTTTGAAATCATAGCCAAGGGTCAGATCTCTGTGTTATGGAGAATGTATGGGAATGTTTTTAGATATATCTGTTTAGTGCAATAGAATGGATAAGTACACTGTGAATTATTCTCTATGCCAACTTCTAGTCTTTTAGTTTTTTCATTTTCCAGGACCAGAAAATATACTTTAATCTCACCTCCAAAGCTGTTTATATAGATTACAATTCAAGGTCATGTTGGAATTGTGCTACTTATTTGCTTTGCTTTGGATCTTTCAATTCTGTGCAAGACTTCATAGAGACCCAATAAAACAGATGTTTATTTATGTATGTGAACAAATTGAAGGCCAGATTTTCTTCTTGCTCCCTAAATGCTCTCTTGACTTCAAAGAGAGCTTGATATGCAGAAATATGCAAGAGGTTAGAGCTTGATAGGAAATAAGTATGAAATGGCATGATTCTTCATTTGCAGAATAAAGTATGACATTCACCAGACATAAACTCTCAACTGCCACTCTTTATAGAGAGATGAAGGTTGAATATCACAATCTAAAATGAAATTGTTTAATTCAGTGGTTTATGTAAACATGGAAATGCTCAAGATTTTCTTTCTTTCTGCCTTCTCTTAGTCTAGCCTTCCCAGTAGCTCTGGCTTACCAACTCCAAAAAAGGAAGAAAGAGTTGTTTCTTTTACTAATATCCCTTTACTAATATTTAGTCAGTCACCTCAGATGTGTTTTATCTTATATTATCACATTATTTTCCTAAGATGTATAAGAATATTATTAGCTGCACATTTCATTCCGTTAGACCACCCCCTTTACAACAAATGTCTCAAAACACAGCACCATTGACCAAAAAAAAAAAAAAATACCAGCAAGGGTTCTCTAAATATATTTCTTTCTTTCTATTTTTATTAAAGTAGAAATTAAAAAAGAAGAGTGTTTTAATGTGGCCACATTAGAAAGAAGAACAAAGAGATCCAGTGAAGTACCTAAATTGGTCTTCCTGATCCTGAAGTAAGAAATGAGATTAAAGTTTAAATAGAGGGCCAAGGACGTGGATATCTAGCAATCCCAGTCAAGGTGTGGTCCCTCCCTGCTCCCCTGACCCAGCATTGTCTGGGCTTCAGTCATCTCCTGTTAAGTGGGCCTGACAAGTTGTTGTGACCATATGAAATATCTTTCATAGGGACAAGTTCCCCTTTCATGGAGCCTTTTTCATCTTCCGGAATGAGATTTCTGGGGAAATTCACATTTCTTTGGAGCCCATTGATCCAGCAGTCTGAGAGCCAGATTGAGAGAGCACTTACTTATAACCCCAGCACCTGGGAAGCTGAAACTGAAGAATCATATTTGAGGACAGCCTAGGCTTCAGGACGAGACTCAAACACACAAGATGGAGTGCTTGTTCTAGCCACTCCACATTAATTAAAAGCAAGTAGTTATTTTAAAATATTTTTTGTGAATGCTTCCCTGGAACTAACTGTGTTCTAACCTTGTTTACTACTTGCTTTGTACTTACTCTATTTGTTTCAGACACAGACCTCAGGTGCTAAAACAAAACTTGGTAAATAGTAAATGAAAATATCTTCCTCCTTTTTGAATGATTTATGTTGTCTAATCTCTAAATGACTATTGAGTCAATTATTAAAGAATTTCAAAGTAAAAGATAATAGAAGTCTCAGTAACATGTTTAACCTCAAAGAGTTTCAAATTATATTTGAGTTATGCTGCATAATCTTTGAATGATATTGTTTATATTTCTTCTCATAAAAGATACTGACTGTGTGATGGCTCAAAGGTTATGAGTGTTACAGGTATCTCAACAAAGATGAACACTCAGATACAATATATAGCCAATTGAAAGTCATTATTTACTTCAGGTGGCTATGAGGACAACCAGCTGAACCTAGGTATGTCCAACATATAGGGTTTATAAAGGCAGAAAACACATTATGGCAGTTCTGCAGCTGTAGGGAGCTTTGAAGCAAGCAGTGTAACAGAAAGTAAAAGGAGCAGTTAGCTAGAAGGGGTCCTATACAGACACTAGTTTAACAGATAAGATAAGCCTAACAAAGTGCTTACATCTAGGGATTCCTGAACAGACAGGCAGTTTAACAGGGTGAAAATAAGCAGTTAGCTGTAGAGCATTCCATATAAACAGTTAACAGAAGCTAAGAAAAGTTAGCTAGGAATCTTGGCCTCAGTTTCGTAGAATAGAGTTAGGTAATTTTCCATAGGATTCTCCATCAAGGAGATCAAATTCTACTTAAACCTGAATTAGCCTCAGCCAAATTACAAGATGGAGGGACCTCTGCATTGTCTTACTTTGTCACAAGAGAACCTATGTTTAGTTTCCAGTGCCCAATGCCAAAATCAGTGGCTTATAACTGTCTGTAACTCCAGTTCCAGGGAATCCATTACACAAAATGTTCTGATGTTTAACTTAAAACAAGTGAATAGACTTAAGTATATAGTTCATCTAACATTTATGAGTGCACAAACATATTTAAATTTAAAAATGTTTTATTTATTGCACCTCAAGGACTAATTTATGCTTCCTCCTACATAGTTCTCTTTGAATAGCTAATTTTCTGGTATCTATCATTATAGATTCATTTTTACAGTGAATTTCATATACAAAGAATAATATAGAACATGGTTTGGTTACATCTGAGTTCTCTTATTAATCATGATGTCAATAAAGTGAATTTATGTTATTGAATATATAATAGTTCATTATTTTATTAACTTTTGAGATCATGGAATAAATTTTTGTTAAACAGTTTCTGAATCAAACCATCATTTCAATTTGTAAACTATATGATTGAAAAATAGAAAAAATTAACTCTAGAATCTTTATCATGTCTGCTTAGTCCACTGTTTCAATATTCTTATTATGATACAATTTAAACATCCTCTAAAAGAGATGTCTGTTTTGTTAATGTACCAGATAGACAACTCTTTTCCAATCTGAAGGAACAAAGTATTTTGAAAGCAATTTTTGTTGTATAATACCATTATTAATAAGGCAAGAATAAGTATATTTCTGAAATGCTATGTCATCTGACCCTTTGCCCAATTGAATCCCCAATTCATTGAAATAATATAGTGATTTATTAACTCTTTCTTGGCAGTATTCATTTAAGAATATCACATAATAAAGTCAAAATATAGTTTTATTTCTGCATTATTGAAAAGTATTATCTAGAGGAATGTTCTAGAAGCTGAAAACTCCAAACATAAAGTATTCACTTTTCAATGGTAATTTGTATTTATTTTATCTTAGATATAGAACTATCCATAACCAATGATTAGCATATTTAGCAATAAACAAGAGAGAAGGAGGCATACCCAAAGCAGGAGTGGTTTTTCCACCTGGAGAAGAGAAAGAAATTGTGTAGATACGTAAGGTTACTCCTGATGCAAAATATATGGGCAGAGGTAAACCTTGAAATGAAGAGAAAATATGCCTCAAATTTGTTATCAGGTTTCTTCCACAATAAAGATATTTCATTAATATGTAGAATGTGAATGCCTTAAACATAAACATTTTTGTTCATCTTCTATAACTTGAATAGAGTTTCTAGTATATATAGGTATAAAGCAATCTTCAATAATTGGTACCTGAATTAAGTTGTATTTTAAACTTGCCTTTTATTCTACAGAATTGCACATGTAACATCTATAAAGACAGTTCAATTAAAAACATGGAATGACAGTGGCATTGATGGATAAAATGTGTAGTTCTTTAATAGTCATTAGTGGTTCTCTATCAATTTATTAGAAAGCTCATGTTTAGGTTGAGGAAATGGCTGAGCAGGTTAAGTGCTTACTACACAAGCATGAAAATTTGAATTCAGATCCCCAACACTCACAGAAAAAGTCAAGTGTATTTTAATTCAAGAACTAGGGAAGCAGAGACAAGATGATCTCTGGGCTTTTGGCATTTAGCTGAGCAAACTGTCAGTTTCAGGTTTAGTGTGAGACTCAAAAAATAAGATAGAGACATGACTGAGGAAGACATTTAAGTCAGTCTCTAGCCTAACACACACGTGTACACACATACACACACATGCACACACACAGGGGAGCATATATCTGCACATATGCATATACTACACACAAAGTAAAAATAAATATAAAAGTCCTTGGAAAATATATGTGCATCCCTTTAAGTTTGTCCTTGGAAAATATATGTGCATCCCTTTAAGTTCTTAATTTAATTCTGGCATCTGATGTATGATTTCCATAGAATTACTAGGAATTATTTCTTTTATTCATTTCTTTCTTGTTAAAACCCGGTGGTATCTGAGAAAATTGATTTTTAGATGATGTTGAAAAATGAGCCCAAAGCCTATGTAAATTACTATATTATTGTACTATATTATAAATCTATGTAAAATATTATTCCAGAATTTCTTCTTTCGTGTTTTAGGCAACATATCAATGTTTCAGTTATTATAATTCTTTATAAAACCTCAAAATTCTTATCTAATTCCTAGTTAAAAATCCATTAGAAATCATGTATCATAGTTGTAAAATTGTAGCAAAAAATAATGTCATGTCTTCATTTATGAAATAAGCAAAGTACTTTGAGAATTCAGAAGAGAGTTGTTTTTCACTCAGATGGGTTTGAATGTTGACATTTATTGTTACGTATTTCCTGTGTTCACAGTGTACTTGAAAATGTTTCTTGTAAATAGTATATTTTCCAGATAAAGCTTGCCTTGGAAATTCTAAATAAGCCACAGTTTCTGGGTCTTTGGTGTTATGGAGGTCATATCATTACTTGTTGACACATTCAATAAATTCTAGCAATGATTCCTAGCCTATGTTTGAGCACAGTTTAGTCTTTCAAAGTGACTCTTTTCCTTCCCTCAAACCACTGAAATACTTATTATGTTAATCAATTTTCCTTAATATACAAATGTGAATCAGGCTACCTTTACAAAAAAAGAAGTTTAAGGAGCTCAGAGTTCTGGCTCAAAGAAATAGTACTTACATTTTAGCACTTACAGATCAGCTCTGAGGAATAACTCAACACAAAATGTAATATAGTTGCAATTAGCATAGATTTCCTGAAGATTCAGCACTGTCACTGGGAATGGAGACACTAATATCTAAATCTTTTGGAAATCAACCAATGGAGGAAGAAAGAGTCATATTAAAAACACAGTAAATTTTTATGACAGAAAATCCATTCGGTTGTCATTAGCTCACCAATTTCCCTTTGTTACAATTCCCATTATTGTTAGAAGATATTGTTATGATAGATATAAGGAGGTAGAAGATAAGCAGGTTTACAAGGAAAGCTCTTTTGTGTGAACTTATGGGTGGACTCTGCTTAAATTCTGTCAATACAAAAGACAAAAATGAGCCTCATCATAAACTTCAAAACACAATATGAAAAACATAATAACAACAGTCCACCAACACACAAGTAAACTGTTCCATCACATTTCCAAACTGCATAACACAGTGACAAGAGCAAAACTTCCTAGGAAGTTAAGGATATTACATTATCTGACAACAAGGAGGTGAAGGGCATGTGGAGTAAGGATACAGTTTTGAATTGCTTGATGCTCACCCAGCACTGACCATGAATACCACTACTCCCCAGTTAAAAGAAATATCTCCAAATAGAAAGTCCAAAGGATCATGTAGAACTACTTCATCAGAGGAAAACTCTTCATATCAAAACAATAATCCAAAGGCAAATTAGTAGGTAAAACTTCCTTGTTGCATAAACAATAGTATGATGAAGGGAGCTAGCAAATAACTCACATATGATTAGATGTTTACTCACATGTCATAACAATTCATAGCCAATTTGCTTCCATATTGCTATTCACATATTGATGAAGACAGGAAAATGTGCAAAGAAATTGCACTTACTCTCCTACTTCCATGAAACAACTTTAGTAACAAAACAAACATTGTTTTAAGTATATGCTGATTTTCATTTCACTATAACCTAGTGTTTAATTTTCTCTTTGTCTATATCATTTATACAATTCACAAAATGGAATGAAATGTCAGCTTTAAATGGACAATATGACTTATTTATATAACATGAAAATATTCAATTTTTTAGATTTTTCTTTCATAAAGTCCTTTTTATGCTTAAATTATTTAATATCACCCATTAATATATATTTTATAGAACTCTACAGAATTTTGAAGAACAAAGCAAATTGGAACTGTAATAAGTTAGGAATAGGGAAAGGTTTGACTATTATTTCATCTATTGCCTTTATTTGAGAAAAAAGCAGCAGAAGAAAATGGAAGCAAAGCGATGTTCACTGGGATTCCATAAGTTATTTTCAGAAACTCATTAAATCTCATTGCAGACTTTCTTGAAGGAATCCCTTGCTTGTGGCTGTGGGGAGAGAAGTGGGGAGCAGAGGTAGATATGGGGAAAAACTTTTCTTTTTAAATAAAAACAAACAAACAAACAACAAACAAAAAGTATATGTATACTATTAAATTGGCAATCTTTCCTAAAATTACGACCCCTAACACACATGTACATATACACACACAGAGAGAATCACAACTTTAACTGTTCCGAATGTAAACAGATCTGTTTAAAATTCATCACATAAAATAAACATAAATATTCTTAAAGCAGAAAAGTGTCTTTTTAAAATCTATTTATTTATCAATATCTATTGCTATATAAAGGACACATTTGTATTGAAATTTCTTTAAACAGATACAGCATTGAGGATATTTTAAAGGAAGAAACTTGATAAACACAGCTTCAAATTTAACAGTAATTATAGCTAGTTTTGAAAATAATCGTCCCATCAGTTCCTGTTCCACTTCCAGGACCAGGTGGTCTGCAGAGTCCCAGTGCACTGTGTAGCAGGGGCAGATAAACTCTGCCTGTCACCATACCCACACCTCCTGCTGAGGGAATTTGCACAGCTAACCACCTTGACCTCGAACTGAGCAAATAGATAACTTCTGGGGTCCCTGAAGGATAGATTCAGACCCTGTCCAGAAAGGTGACAGGAGGCACACAAGCCCGAGTGCCACAACTGACCAGGAGCCATCTAATCGTGAACCACTGAAGCTATGGGCAAACATCAGTGCAAAAAATTACATAATAATAAAAAGAACAAATTGGTAACTCCAGAAGAGAGTGGCGATCTTACAAATACAAGACCTGAACTGAGCAATGAAGAGGAAACAGAAGCAAGCAACACCAAAAATTCCTTTTTGATGATCATCAAAGCTCTCAAAGAAGATATGAAAAATAGCCTTAAAGAAATAGAAGAAAATACAAACAAAAAATTGGAAGAGATGAACAAATCTATGAAAGAAACATGCCAGGAACTAAAAGCTGAAATAAAAGCTGAAATGGAAGCAATAAAAAGGGCACAAAATGAGGCAAAGTTAGAAATAGAAAATCTGAAGAAAAAAGCTGGAACCACAGACACAAGCATAACAAACAGAGTTCAAGAGATGGAAGATAGAATCTCTGTGGTGGAATGTTCTCTGTACCATGTAAATAAATGACTGTTTGGACCCATGCAGGGCACCGTAGAAGTGGGTGGAGAATCAGAGGCAGCCAGGTAGGAAGAAGGGGTGGAGTTTACTAGTCGCCATCCGTCCCCCGAAGAAGAAGCATGTAGGAATTCAGGTGAGCCACGGGCTGCGAGCCACGTGGTGGGTAGATTCATGGAAATGGGTTGATTTAAGAAGAAAGAGCTAGCTAATAATGTGTTTAAGATATGGGCCAAACAGTGTAAAGTATATAAGCCTGTGATTCATTACTTTTGGGGGACAAAAGCTGCGGGCGCGCGAACCAGGTTCCAAACCGGCGCCACACGTGCGCCAGGTCACAAATCTCTGGACCCAAACAGGCCGGGAAAAACATATTACAACAAATCTCTGAAGTGGAAGACTCAGTAGCTCAAATAGATATATCAGTCAAAGAAAATAGTAAAACTAAAAAAGCCATAACTCAAAATGTTCAGGAAATCTGGGACACCATGAAAAGACCTAATTTGGGAATTGTAGGAATAGAAGAAGGAGAAGAATATCAGCTCAAAGGCACAGATAAAGTTTTCAATAAAATCATAGAAGAAAACTTCCCTAACCTGAAGAAGGAAATGCCTATAAAGATACAAGAAGCTTACAGAACACCAAATAGATATGACCACAAAAAAAGTCAGCTCGCCACATTATAATCAAGCCACAAAACACACAGAACAAAGAAAAAATTTTAAGAGCTGCAAAAGAAAAGGGCCAACTCACATATAAAGGTAGACCCATCAGAATAATGCCTGACTATTCAATGGAAATGATGAAAGCTAGAAGGGCTTGGTCAGAAGTTATACAGACGCTAAAAGAGTATGGCTGCCAAACTAGAATACTATAACCTGCAAAATTATCAGTCACCATAGATGGAGTAAACAAGATATTTCAGGACAAAGTCAGACTGAAACAATATCTATCTACCAATCCAGCACTACAGAGAGTGTTACAGGGAAAACTCCAACCTAAGGACCCCAGATACACCCATGAAATCACAAACAATCAAGAAGTCCACATAAGAATACTCTAAGGAAAGGAAATGCAAACAAGTTACCACCAAATATGGCAGGAAATATGAATCAATAGTCACTAATTTTCCTTAATATCAATGGTCTCAACTCTCCTATAAAACGTCACCCACTAACAAGATGGATACAACAACAGAAGCCATCCTTCTGTTGCCTACACACCTCAATCACAAAGACAGATACAGGCTTAGAATAACGGGTTGGGAAAAGATTTTCCAGTCAAACGGTCCTAAGAAACAAGCAGGGGTTGCAATCCTAATATCTAACAGAGTAGACATTAAGCTAAAAGCAATTAAAAGGGACTAAGATGGTCACTACTTATTCATCACAGGAAAAATTGGTCAAGAGAAGATTTCAATCTTAAATATTTATGCCCCTAATATAAGGGCACATACTTAGGTAAGAGAAACACTGCTAAAGCTCAAATTCCACATCAATTCTTACACCATAATAGTGGGAGACTTCAATACCCCACCTTCAACCCTGGATAGATCAACCAGACAGAGCCTCAACAGAGAAATAAGGAATCTAAAAGAGGTTATGATGCAAAAGGATTTCATAGATATCTACAGAACCTTCCACCCAAAGGCAAAGGAATATACAAATTTCTCAGCTCCTCATGGAACTTTCTCCAAAATTGACCACATAATTGGTCATAAAGCAAATATCAACAGATAAAAAAAAATGGAAATAATCCCTTGTAACATATTGGACCACCAGGGCCTAAAGTTAGAGTTCAACAACATCAAAACCCAAAGAAAGCCTACCAACTCATGGAAACTAAACATCACTCAGCTGAACCATCTCTGGGTCAAGGAAGAAATTAAGAAAGAAATCAAAGTCTTCCTAGAATTCAATGAAAATGAATCTACAACATATCCAAACTTGTGGGACACAATGAAAGCAGTC